>JAMZAV010004125.1:0-108318 GCA_024449915.1 Sweltsa coloradensis
AATTTTTTGGTTTTAATATTTTTGTAGTGTTTTCTAGTAGTAGGTATAGAATCTGTAATTATAAATTTGTATCAATTTGTATAAAAACTTTTTTAAAGGTTGGAGAAGAAAAGGCCTCAGGGCTTAACCCCGCCTTAATAAAGTCCTTAATAAACAATCAATCAATTTTCCTCTCTCTCTCTTCTCCCTCTCCTCTCTCTCTCTCTCTTCTCTCTCTCCTCTCCTCTCTCTCTCTCTCTATATACATAAGGGATTTTTTTTTAAATTTCTTCTATAAAATAAAACCAGGTGGTAAGCTCGAGGAAAACAGGCAATCTGGATTGGGATCACTTGGAAGTTTTCGGTGGTCCATCGGGTTTGATGCACAAAATGTTAAAAAAATCATGTGAAATAAGGGGTTTTTGGGCACTTTTTCCAAAATTTTGCTCACTTTTCTTTTTTAACTGACCGTAAAATGACACCAAACGTTAATTTGTGTAATTTACCAATTTTGTTAGGAGCAATTTTTTTGAAATTCAAAATGGTTAGATAGCGCACACACCATCCTTTCTGAACAGCCTCCAAAAAATGCAGATTTTTGGAAAAAAATTTAAAGGAAAAATAACGGTAGTTGTATGTCAAATAAGGGTTTGACGATCAAGGTGTTTTAAAAGGGCATTTTTCATTGAAAAAAAGATAGCCGAGTTTGGGAAACAGTCTAAGGGCAGATTTGACATCTTGGGGGCCCAAATTTTGGAGGTTACCCAAGGGTCAAAGCCCCCCAAAGCAGCTCGTTGACGAGGATATTCGTTTTCCTGGTAACTGGACCTATAAAAAGACGAATGTTTGAATCATCTATACCTAGAAGGGAGATTGATTTTTTGGGGGCCCCCTTTTGGTTTTTCCCAAGGGTCAAAGCCCCAACCAGCAGTTGACGATTGATATTCGTTTTCTGGTAATTTTCCCTTAAAATGACGTATGTTTTAATCATGTAACTTATGATGGGAGAGTTTACCTTTTTTGGGGCCCACTTTGGGGGGCGAGGGGGCAACGGCCATCGCCCGACCATCTGACGGTGAAATCATTTTTTGGGTAACTTTTTTGACATTTTTTTTTTATGTTTAATCATGTATACTTAATAGGGGCAGATTGACCTTTTTTTGGGGGGCCCCCTTTGGGGGGGATCTGACGGGTCAACGGCCCAACGGAACCGTCGACGAGTGATATTCGTTTTTTGTAATTTCCCCCATAAAATGGGGAGTTGAAACAGTATACCTTTTGAGGGGAGAGTTTTACCTTTTTTGGGGCCCACTTTGGGGGGTTGACGGGTCAACGGCCATCGCAGCCCGTCTAACGAGTGAATTCATTTTGGTAATTCTTCTATATTTTTTTGTTTCAATTGTATATTAAAAGGGGGAGATTTGACCTTTTTTTGGGGGGGGCCCCTTTGGGGCATCTGACGGGTCAACGGCCCCCCCAAAGCAGCCCGTTTTGACGAAAGATTTCGATTTTTTTGAATTTTCTTTATAAAAGACAATGTTTGAATCATGAAATTTATGAGGGCAGAGTTTACCTTTTTTGGGGCCCACTTTGGGGGGGTCACGGTAACGGGCCATTTTGCAGCCCCTCGACGAGTGATACATTTTTGGACTAACTTCTTCTATTATTTTGCTTATTTAACATGTATATTAATAGGGGGAGATTTTACCTTTTTTGGGGCCCACTTTGGGGGCGTTGACGGGGGAAAAAGCCCCAAGTTTACTTGTAAGCGCCATTTTTGAAAAAAGATTTTTAATTTCCGCTTCATTCCAATGGTCAAACCATATGTACCCTTTAGGTGGAGACTTTATGTGCAGCTCTCGGTCTATTCCTTATCCATTTATTACTGGTTTGTGAAAAGGTGAAATAATATCTTCCCATTTTATGTATTTAAATTGTGTATGTGTTGTTGTATAATACATCAGTTATCATCACGCCCATGTTGGAGCATGGTTGCCAACTGTCATTTTGGTAAAACTACAGAGGGTACCCAGCTTCCTATCCAATCAATCAAGTTGTAGGTGTGGTTGCACCACTATGTACGACTAGCTGGGGTACAGGGGCGAAAGCCCCGGTGGGGGTTGGGGGCAAAGCCCCCCCTTAAAGACAAGAAAATAATAAATTATTCGGTACAAGAAGTCACCGTAACGGAAAGATTTCGGGTGTTTTATTGTCTAAAGTGTTCTCAGTTTTTCAAACAGTGGGTACATGGCTTGTGTGTGTTACATTAAAATGGTTCTCAGTGCAGCTACTGTCACTACGTAGGCCTAGTCATATTTTAAGAGGGTCAGTACTTTGTAAATGCTGTGAAAATAAAATTTCGTTTATTGTAAATCGTGATTTCCTATTGATTATGGATTTCACAGTGAAAATGGGTTTTTGGGTGAAATTATGGTGATTTCGCGTGAGGCGCTATACGGCATAAGTACCCCCGATGTCTGCAAAATTTCAATGAACTTAATAAAAAAACTTACGGGTAGGATCACTATTGACCTCACAATGACATCTCAACGCTTCCGAAAAAACAGCTTAAATCTACAAACGTGATATTGAATCTGGGGAAAAGCTGCCAATATTTTCCAAACTAAAACACACTTGGAAACAGAAATATGTTGAAAGATTCAAAGGATGCATTGATTGTACACTCCTGTACATATTAACATTGACAACAAAAATATGAAGGCAAGATTACTACTTCCGGAGAGATGGAGAAAACAGTTTAATTCATCAAGACCCTGATACGATTGACTTCAAGATCTAAAATCTTACATGTTTGTGTGGTTGGAAAATGAAGAATTTGAATTAGAGATGGAGATTTTCAAAGTAGTACCATTGGAAAAACAAGTTTTTACTGAACTAGAACAGTTTTAGAGGATATTGAACATTAGCGACTTGAAGCAACTAGAGAAGTGCAACAAGTGCTAAAAATGTGGTTTTGAAAGCGTGGGATGGGAATCGATTCCGGATGCATTTAGATGCATGAAAGGACTGGCAATGGCTTTTAATGGCACTGTTGCCCTTCATATGCATGTGAGCACTGTTTCAGTAATGAATTATGTCAGAAGTGATTGCCGTAAATCGACAAACTGAAGCGGTAGTTCAGAGTGCATCACCCTCAAAGACTATTAAATAATGTACCAAGGATTGAGGAAAATGGCCGACGAAAAAACAACAGAAGTCACATTAGTTAGAGTTACATTGGCACACGGAACTCAAGGGAGCTTACACTCTTATTTTTTTGACCACACGTCACTAAAAAGGTTCACCAATCCTGACTTAAAGAGTGTGTACAGTACATTCCTATAAATAACTGTTAGGAAATGAAGACTTAAGTTGTGACGTAAAGTTTGTAGATTGAGATCTCTTGTCATGATTTGTGTCCATCCCCATAACATGGTGGAAATAGAAGGCTCCTTCTATGGGTGAACCGATGAAAACAACATGGAAACAAGAGAGCAATCGAGTAAACACCAACAACCGCCCTCTAGGGCGGGTCAGTTCTTTCTACAGTTGCTGCATATACAAGCTGTGTGTGAGCAGGCTCAAAAAAATTATAAATAGCACATGCCGGGCGGCATGCTGGAGATACATTTTAAATCTCCAGAAGAAAAATTACATAAGATTTTTTTTTTAGAATATGTTGTAAAAAGGTTATCAGGACATCATATCAGGAAAATCCTGCTAGAAACGTTCCCTTTATAGCCGCTTCTCTGCCAAAAAGTATGACTTTAACACTGGTTTATATGCATGTTAACCAGCAGGGCCTTCATAAAACTTTCTGTCTAAAAACGATTCTTGTTGTCCCCGTAGTACGTACAAAAAAAAAAAAAATCTTTTTTAGATTTAAAAGTGTACTTCCTACCCGAAATTCATTTTCTTCCATCCGCGCTCTTGCTGTGGATATGTTTTTACCAGCCGCGTTCCGCGCGTCTGTATCAGCCTTACGTCTTCCGAACATATACGAGTGTGAGGGAGAGGGAAGGGAGAGAGAGGGGGAAGATGAGGGGGGGAGAGAGAGAAGCACTATTCCCATGCGCGAACAAGGTCGCGCGTTCGATCCAACTCAGTTGACGGATAAGAATTTGCAATGTTACCGGTGTAGTAGGCCTATTATGGTCAACAATAGACGAAACTGTATCACGCACGAATGGACTTATTACTGTACAAGTGGGCTTATCTTTTTTTCCATGCTTAGGGGCCTATTTGTGTCGAGAGCTAAGCAGCGGGCAATAGTGAGAGATCCCCAGACGGGAATGTGGGAAAATAATTTACGTTCCTGACAACTTTTTACATGCCCCGGGCATCTCGGGCAGTATTTTTTTAGCCTGGGAGTGTATCAGTACTGCATTAACATACGCCTATGGTATGCACAAGCGGAGATAGTTAAAAAAAATAACTTCAATTGAATGCTCAAAAGTCAAAAATGGCTGCGGTGGTGAGGACACAGGATGAGGTGAAGGAGGCGGTGAACAAGGATGCAAGAGGAGGATAAGAGTAGAACACGAGGGAGACCCAGACTGAGGTGGGGAGGGAAAAAGAAGGTAAGAAAGACAGAACACAGCTTGGAAGAGTAACAGGAAGGAATGGTGGAAACATAGGAAAATATGCAAGATTGTGAGTGAAAACCTTCAAAGAAGGAAGAAGAAAGTAAAGAGTACGTATATGGCCCGAAATAGTACGGGGTTCTAACCGAAAAAAAATTCCTCAAATTCGCACTCGTAGTATATCCGCGACTAGACATTTCCAATGGTATTTCAACACGTTGAATATCTCGCGCCCACAACGAGTTCAGCGATGGCCGACAGAGCGCGCCACGCGTACGCTCACTAGCGACCTCTTGGCAAACGCGTTTTCCTCAATCTCAACGCTCGGTGATGTGAGTTTGACCTTCAGAGAGCTAGCAAAGGATAGATGGAAGAAACATCAAAAATGTCAAACCACACAACTACGAGTGTAAAAGACATAAAAAAGTGTTCAACGAAATATTCTTCACATCTTTCTTCAGGATAGTTGATCGGAAATATCACCCCGTGAAAATAGACGCAAGAAACCAATAAGGAAGTTTATTTTCGACGCCGTGTAATTCACGTCATCCCTGACTCGCATCCAAGTCCTGTTATGTTTATCGCAATAATACGTAGGCTAGTAAGCGTTATCATACAAAAGAAGAATCAGTGAAAAAAATGAAGTTTCGGAATTGGATATTGGATAATAAATTCGACGTTTGCACGCAGCATGGCCTAGGCTTATTTTTACACGCGTAGGGCTAGGCTGTATAGACTTGTGAGGTCCTTGACTTAGGGCTAGAGTAGGCCTAGGGGCCTATGCCCTAGGCCTAGGCGATACGTGCCCACATCGACCTTTGAGACCCTAGGCCTAGGCAAACATTAATAATAAGGAAAATACTTGCCAAAATAAGGTATAAATTCAAGTACTTATAACACATTTTTAAAACTTTATTTTATTTTGTAAGCGTCATTATTTTTGTATTTTTGTATTTTTTCTCGTTTTTTCCTCTCAAAATCACACCAGATTATAGCGAGACCGTACTATATTAGGGTCACTACGGTGTAAAAGAAGAACAAGAAAGTATGGGTGAGAGCGTCCGGCATTGTAGTGACTTAGAAAGACCGGGGGCCCAAGACTTTGGTGGGAACCTCAAACCCCTAGCCGACTCATTGTTGGACAAGGGTCTGATATTATTATTATCAATATATCATTATTATTTCACAATGTTATACTGGACGTGACCCGATATGAATTGAAGGAGGAAATGATAATATTGACGGGATGTTTCGTCGCGTCGAAGTGATTCCGATTCTTTTTATTCCATGTTGTTTACTCGGGAACAAGGAGATTTCACTAGAGCAGCTGAGATTAAGTATCAGGAACCATACCTGACAATACGCCACACTCACTACCAGGGGACACTAGGGTTCACTACACAGGTCACTAGCATCAGGGAAAACATTGAATTGCCGCCATTAATCTAAAGTGGTTCCAATGCCACTTTAATAGAGCTAGCAATTCAGTAAAACTATTATCGATATGATTTTAAATCGGAAAGAATTCCTAACATTTACGGTTATTTTATTTTCACTAGGTATATTTACTGAAATAAATGCAGTAAGGTGGACTGTGGCTGTGAGTAGTCAACATTCTGGGAACATTGCAAACATGCTAGGAACATGCTGGGGCTTCTTCAGACCAATAGCTTAACAATTCATTCAATGTCACTCACTGACACAGCGTGCAGATAACTAGAGACTGCAAGAAATAAGGAAGTTAAAAGACTTATAATAAGGATGTCAACCGATATAAAATTTCAACGATAATGGCGCTGCAATAAAATTAATATCGCGATAACGCGGAAATATCTGGACAAAAAATATCGCGTGATATAGTCGCTTCAGTCATATCACGATATATCGGCGTAAATAAAACACGTTTCTTCAGTGCGTCTATTTGATTGCGCGCCTTCACTGTACTAGCGTGGCTATTGTTGGCGGAGCGGCCAAACGGCCACTCGATCGACACCCTACACGAGACAGCGTGTGCGATTTGGAGGAGGCTAGCTTTCGAGCGCGTCGGCGGGGGGCCGGGCCCATCGAGGGCGGGCCCGTCGTGCTAAGGCAAAAGCCAGCTGACGCCTTGCCATTGCGCAATGCGCAGTTAGAGAAGTTTACGTGATTGGGGGGGATGAAACAACACGTGATAACGAAGAATCAACACACATCCGTTGGCGCTAAACTTCATTTGAAGCAGAAGATGCCCGATAAATATCTGCGATTATCGCTAGGAATAATATGTACGATAATCGCGAATGCAGCAACTCATATCGCGATAATATCGCTATCGATATCGATTATAGATATATCGATAATATCGAATATACGATTACGTTGACATCCATATTTATAATATTACGTTAAACAAATTAAATAGCTAAGGCAGTAGTCGAGCCCCGTAGCTAACTAACATGCAGGATAACTTTACAAGGGAGGATAGAGGGATTAGGAATAGTCAAAACTGTTCCAAAGAACTGACTTACAACAGCAATACGATACCAGCGTAGGGGGCTGAATATGACGATGTCGAGACGTTGAAGAATCACAAGTGAGCTGCAACATCGAGTGTGGAAGTTCCGAGGAGCCTCTGACGTTCGTACAGGTTCTCTCATCCCTGAAATGTGCAATACAGTCACTGGTAGGTGCATTCAAAGGATAAAATAAAAATAATTGTTAATTGATAAGGTTTAAGGGACCATGAGAAATAGCAATAAAAAGTTCAATTTTGTTATAACAAAAATGTCAATTTCAGTATAAAAACTCAAGTAAGGCATCATTTCATCATAAAAATAGCCCTGCAATCCACTTACCTTCAGGCAAATTAACACGTATTCACATAAACAAATATTTCGGCCCATATAAAGTTAACTATTGGAATTAGCTAGGCATGTTCGATAATAATATTTCCACTGTCATGGTGCCAACTATATACGTTAAATTAAAACAGAAACTGTGATTTCTATGTCCAATGTCACATAACTTGATATTTGGAGTTAAAAACTTACAGAAATTGAGAAAAGTTCACGATTTGACTCTAAGTTAGCAGAAAACGTAATTATTACCTTATTTTCGCTACTTAATAATAAAACAGTAATATTTAGGTTTAGTGTGAAAATGCTATGTCTAGTTAGATTGGTTGAACAGGTTGGAAAGCAAAGAGAACATACATTCCACCGAAGGGCTGGGGCAACAAAACTTTTACCTGCTGATGACACACTGCAGCTAATTTAAAGTTGAGTCATGGATGTTTTGTCTCCGAGCACTAGAGTTGGGAGGGAAGCCCCCTTCTGTTTGGTGCTGACGGTGGCACCAGTATGAATGGTGGGTGAAGTAACCTTGCTGACAACATGCATGCAGAATTTGCTTCTTGCGTGGCCCTACACAGGTTTGGTTATGTGTTGTGAGTTTGTTTGCATGTATTTAGCTGATTTTAGTGGCCACCATGGCCGATGAGTCAAGAAGGACGAAAGCGTTTGGATAAAAGCCCATAAAGGTAACAACTTTAATTAGCTTGCAGTTGTCATCAGCAGTGTGAAAAGTTTGTCGGCCCCAGCCCTTCAGGCTGGGATTTAGTTCTCTTTGCTTTTCCCAAACCTGTCAACCCTTCTCCAATATCACCGTCATATTAAGGCACCTTTAGTGAAAAGTCATTCGAAAATTCAGGGTACAGACGGACACAAGCTACATTAAAAAATGTTAGTAGGTGCATAGACACAAATAGATGAGGAGCGCCTAGACAAGTCGTTTTGACTGACTAGTGTCTTTATTACTCAGCGTGAGAAGAATAGTTAAGCGAGCGTTTCCATTGACTCTGCGGCAAAAATAGTCCACTAGCTTTGTTTTTTGTTTTTTTTTGTATGTCTCGCCATAACGTTTGAACGGGAGGACTCGGATCGAGTTGAAATTTTGACCATCCGCAAGCTTGTTCTGGTTAATGCCATAGTTTTGTGGCAAAATCGTTCAAAAAGTAAAAAGGTACATTAAAGTAATCGAAAGTTTTTTTTTTCAAACTAACGGCGGACAAAATCTGAGGTGGCCAAATCATTTAGAAATGTCCGTCGCGTCACGGCATATGTTAATTTTATTTGATCCCGATAAGTAGTGTTACATGGAAATTACATTATAACAAAAGTAACGTTGCCATGCAACGAAAAGACGCGCAAAGTTTTCTAATGCACTGACACCTAGAAGTAATCAAAATACTTTCGAGGCCAAGTAGTGTATTATTTGTCACCAAAGAGTTTATATAGTTTCCCAAGAGTCAAGGTCCGCTAGATGGCGGTGGATTTTATCCACAAAGTAAAAGGTTACACACGCGTTTTACCCAAAATACTTGCAATAATAAATAATATTGGAAACATGCCCTGTGGGACAGCGAACGTCGCAAATTTTAAATTTACAAAAAAAATGTGCAATGTGGGTCTCGCTATAGCACGTGCTCACTTATCAACGCGTCCAATGAGCGTTTTCCTAGATATATTTTTAATGTCACCATTTTCACAGCTGACAGGTTGTAGTCAAGATGAAAGTCACATCTAGCCAAAAACCAAGTATTTTCAGGCAAAAATATGTTGTTTGTAAACTTTGATGAGGCTACTCTGTGATTGTGAAATGAATTTATTATCTTTAGCACAAAAACACTTATTAAATGGCGGGAGTAGCCTATAACCAGCGCACTACCTAGTCGTATGAGTCCCTGCGGACGCGTAAACCTCATTGATGGAAACATCGCGAACATTTATTATTCAGCAATTTAGGACAAATATGCAGTCTCCTGAGTTAACATTATATACCCCAAAATGGTTTGCTTCAAAATTGCAGCTAATATTAGACGATTTCAATTACATTTTTAGGGTACGCTAACGGTAATACAAAGCAGAAATTTGCTAATTCAACCTCAGCTGGGGATTGAACCGGGTGCTCCCTGCTTCACCCGTGCGGATGACTTCTCATAGGAACTAATCCACTAGGGAATACAGATGCATATAAGATCTTAATATAGGCATATTTAATTCCTGCGACTGTATTTAATATTATCTGAACAATTAAATCTAGAACAAGGATCACCAGTGCAGGTTTTACAAAACTCACGGTAACAGAGTTGCCACTTTGAGGGGGGGATGCTGGTTGCGCTGAATAACTCCAACAGTCCGAGGCCATCTCTCTCAGTCTGCTGTAACTCGGTGGACTTTTTGGAGGACGGTGCATCGTCCACAGGCGCCATGTTGAACGTCAGCTGGAGACGAACAACAGGTGTGTTATACATTTACTTCTCCGGTTATTACACAAAGTATATAGGAATTAACCTCTTCTCAATAACAAAGTGAGATCTAGTAAAGGGTAGGCTTCTAGAACCTGACATAGGTTTCACGTACATCTGCCGGACCAACTTCACGAGGGTGGTGACAAACAATATTTCTCCTATGCTTTTAAGGGGCTATTAGTATTACCCCAAAATTATTTTTTCACAAAATCTAAGCATAATAGGACCTACTAGCCTACACTAGAATGACAATTCAAAAAATTATATCTTAAGCTGAACAGGAGTAGCTATAAATCGGCGCGATGCAGTGGATTCAGGATTCGGATTCAGGATCGCATTCAGTTGGAACTCGGCCCAACAACTGTCATAGGGTCATTCCATACCAATTCACAAATACCGGTTGCAGCACCATTCAGAAAAAATTCAACTTTTACACAAATTACTACTACATGTCTTAAAGGACCAAAACCAATTTTTAATAATTTTTTGGTCATGATTCAAGACTTACAGGCCCTTAAAGGTCGCAGAGGTTGTAAAAAGGCACTTTTAAGGAGTAGCGGTAATGGGAATAACTCGGAAAGTACAAGTGTAGGAGGATGGAACCTACACCAAATATCGTCACAAACGAGACTTCATTTGACAATATTTTTATAACCTAATACTTAAATCTATGAGTACGATTAGTTACAAAGGTTTGACGCAAATGTACAATTTTTTGCAACTTTCGCAATAAGTTTTCTCATAGAAGGGTTGTGATCACAATGCATTTTTTTTTTAACAGTATATTTGGGTACCATATTAAATGGGGTGACAGAGAAAACGTGAGTGTTTTTAACCATTTAGCTGTTGCAAGCTTTCAAAAAATGTCAAAATTGGACAATTTACGTTTTTGGGCCTCGGAACTCCAGTGGGGGACCATTAAAAATCTGAAATTTTTGTCATGATAGTTATGAACCTGTTTTAAAGATGCAGTTATTTGGAGGAATGTGGTTCCTTCGTGGAAGTTACATCACACTGAAGTTGCCCAAAAATTACCCTGCTTGCTATGTATTAGCAAGTAAATATTGGTGCATTGCTGCCAACATTAATTTCTAATTGTTGACAATGACAAAAATTCAGTTAAATAGGTGTAGATTAATGTTTACTTGCACAGCATAGTGTTACATGAAAAATATATCCTGTCATGGCTAGTTGTAAATATAGGAAAATTACACAGCATACGTTCCTTTTTCAGTGAATAGAAATGAAGATATCAAAAAACAAATTTTATCCAGTTCCATCTATACCAGAAACAATGACAAACTCCCAGAACTAGAGATGGATAAAAAATTTCAAAAATCAGCCAGGACTCACAAACACGCGGTTTCCTGGAGTTACAGTAGATGAAATTTAAATTGGAAGCACAGTAAATAACTGACCCCCAAATTGAGCTCTGCATGCTGCACGAGAGTGATAAGAGATGCACGGGTTCAAACAGCAAAAATTGCTTACCATGCATATTTCGAATCATTCGTTAGGTATGGGATACAAATATGGGTAGCATACAACATTAATGAAATATTTAAATAAAAAAAAGAGCAGTTCGCATCCTGGGAAGCCTTTTCATATAGACAATCATGTATACAAAACATTTTAAAAAAATGAAAAATACTTACTGTACCGTGCATCATGTATATGAGCTCTTTAAACAAAGGAAAAAACCATAAGTCCCGCCGCGTTGTTGGATGAGAGTATATGATGCATTGAGATGCCATTTGTTACGCGGATTTTTGTTGTTCTGTGAAAAAATCATTACTAAGTCGAAGATGTTTTTTATAAATTAAATTATATAAAAAATAACTTAATTTTTATAATTAAATTAAATAAGATAAAAAATTAACTAATTGTTTAATTGATCGTAATTAAAAAAACAAAAAAAAAATCGTAAAATTTGCAATTGCAAAGCAATAAGTATTCGATTGACGCTCAAATTAACACGATATATTATTCCATGAAATAAGGTTTCCTGTAAAAAATCATTACAATAGGATAAATATGTAGGTGTTATAAAGTCAAAGGAATGGTATTAAAAAGAAAAAAAACCATAAAATTTGATTTTCATGAGAACTATTTTTCGATACGCTCAAATTCACCACGAATATCTAATCCTAAAATAAGGTTCTGTGAAAAAAATCATTACAATGGATAAAGCATGTAGGTGTTTATAAGTCGAAGAATTTTTTTAAAAATCTAAAAAAACGTAAAATTGCGTTTTTATGAGAAAAAAATTTTCCCGATGCGCTCAAAAAACGTGGCAGTTCTAAGTCAGAGATTTCGAAGGTCTCCATTAAAATTTCATTGCAATCGGAGTATCGTTTAGCCGGAATCGGTTAACAAACACACCAAAAACACAGAAAGAAAAAAAAAAACATGTCGGATTTTTTTCTCCAGTGTAGTGAAATGGAATCTTCGCTTCGCCACCACTAATATTAAACAAAAATGGTAAAAATATAACAACAAATGAAAATATTCACCCAAAAATAATCGAGGCAAAAAGGGCAATTACATACATTACCCCACAGCAACACGAGATGCCAAAAAGCTCCATAGAGCGGGGATAACTACTTTTCAACAGTTACCAAACAATATAAAACAGATAGATAACACAAAACAGCTCACACAAAAAAATATTATACCTACTGGTGCAAATGCATTTTATTCAATTGTCGCTTTTAAAGAAGGTCGAATTGAAATCGAGGAATGTACTGACTTCGACAATTACAATCCTAGTCTCATTGTTTTTAATATATATATTATTTTATCATCATTCTCACGCTCATATTTAATGTTTGCCTATTATTAAGGGATTTTATGATGTAGTTTTATACGCCTTGTGAGCAGATATAAATATGTATAACTTAGTTTTAAGACCAGTGACCTGTAAATAACACGACACATATTGTCGGGGGTAGCCATGTTATGCAAATAAAAATCACATCACCGAATAAGCCATTTTGAATATGCAAATTCAAATTAGACAAAAATCCAAAATCCAAATTTAAAAAAAATGCAAGTTTGATAAAACTCATTTGAACGTATTAAGTTCGGCATTCGGTATCATTGAAAGCACATCGAAGCTTTTCAAAGTATGAGCACAGAGACGAGCTATACGATTGTACTGAGGTGACAGCGAGAGCGCGTGGGCGAGCATCTAGCCAGCTGGATGTTGATGTCGACATCGGGTACACACCCGGGGGATGAGATAGCGGCCAACCAAGGCTTCACCTGAGCGAACTATACCGATACGATATCGTGATAGTTATAGATATATGTGATAGGATAGAGATACGGAAACAGGCTTCACCTGAGCGAACTATACCGATACGATTATCGTGATCGGTTCACTTGAGACAAAACAAGATGCCAAGGCGCCGAATTTTGTGATCGGATCGCAGGAAACACTAAGAAAATGAGCCCGGTCTAAATTACACAAACAAAACCCCCAACAAATTAAAAAAATTTTAAAAAAAAAACAAACCCCCCAAAAAAACCGACGTTAAAACTTGACTGTAGCGCCTACGAGTTTGCGAAGATTCAAAGCTGCAATGTGAGACGGGGAAGGTGTTGAATGGAGACTACACGCACGTATGAATGAAACTGCTATAAATGATTCATAGGAAAACACTCGGCTCGGCGCACACAGGATTAAAAACAGCATAAAAATCGTGTACTGATCAAGGATAAATGATAATATAAACATGTACATGACGTATACACATACCATCCCTAGTTAGCACGTCATAAACAGTACGCAGACCAGGGGACAAACACGTATACCACTATGCATCTAACTCGGCGAGCATCAGAAAAGGAACGATTGCTTTCCTTGGCCACCTTTCCAGCCTCGTTTATCTCGTAAGTCGAGCGCTGGATAATGGACTTAAGCTATAAATAGCCGGGGATTTCCGCCGAAGTAACGCCGGCAACATACGAGCTACACTCGTCAAAAAACATGACTCTTTTCAAACTTGGGGACTCAATATGACTTCAAAATACAAATAATGCTGAATTTCAACAAGTAACCAATAAAATAACATGTGAAGTCCTATATTGCATGGTTGGGCCAATGTTTTGTTCGAAATTTCCGAATTTCAAACTATCAGCGTTCGAATTGCGAGGACTACTGTACTCTATCTTGATGAAAAAACTTTACGAGCTAGACTCATTAAAATATGACGTTATATGATATACCCTATAAAAGTAAGCCTGTCTTTAAATAGTCGTTTATTGCCTACCTGAGATCTAAGTAAACTGTTTGATTGTAAGAGTGGTAGTGCACAGGCAGCCTTACCGTTCATACTCCAGCTCCAGCTGTGCGGTTGTTGACTGATCGCTCTCGTTTTTCTTGTGTGCGTGTCTGCCTCTTGCCCCACCCAAGGAGATCCTCGTAGCCAAACTTCTAAACATATAAACGACGTGTCAGACTAGTCCATCATACTGTCAACGCAAGCTGCCAACATATTAGCACGACACTATACAGCATCGTATTTTCAAATTACAGCCTCGATTTATATGTACTGTAAGCCTAAAATAAATATTTTAGAAAATGGTGGGGGATAGGGACAAATCAGTATGCCTACTAGTACTAGAATAGCTTTGCTATATACGATCTAGTGCAAGGAAAAAACGCAACAATTCCACAGTAGTGGCATCACGGCTCCACCGCGATCTACGCTTCAGTGTACCTTTCTCATACTTCCTAATGTGAGAGCGTGTAGGCACGACAGAAAGATGATAAAGAAGTTTGTCACCTGAGTACACTTCGTCCATAGGCTTCACCGTTACAAACTGTTGAGTAGCATTTATTTCACTACAATAGAAACTAGAAAGGCACCAGCAAAATGTGCCGGCACCATGTTAATGGATGACCGTAGATCGCCCTATACGGTAGCAAGCCTCGATCAAAGTATGGTATTTTGTAGGGGCTGTTTAAAAGTTGGGGAGGAGAGATGAGGGGAGGGGAATATCATCCAGTATTTCTGTATTTCTTTGCAAACTCTGCTAAATCCTTAGAGACTCCCACGCAAAGAAAAATGGGCCTAGGCCTATGCTAAAGATAAATTCTCTACATTTTGATATAGGCCTACCAGTAAAGGCATGCCAGGGATTCTTTTAAATTTCGTATTTATTTATAAAGTGCCCAGTACAATTGACACCTAAACATCACTAGTAGTGAGATAGGGATGTGTCGGGCATTACTGTGTCTGAAATACCCCCCCCATTTTAACAGGAGTTAAAAAGTGACTTATCTCATCATTGGCAAATCTGTGACAGCTTAAAATGTTATTATTCGCATTTAGTCTACTACAATTCAGAAATGTAAAAAAAAAATTGTTTTCCTACATACTAGCAAAGGCCTACCACAATACGTCAACAGGATAGACCTACAGAACCGTCAGAAGAAATAAATAATACCAAACTAGCTAAACAAACAGGCTAGATCTAGATAAAATAACAACATATACTAGCTTCAACCAAAGCATGCAGATGCGCTCGTCTTAAGTGGTAATGGTGGAGGGCGTATGGATGCGCGGTCACGTGAGAGAGAGGACAAGAGTTATGCTAGGGGAAAACAATTTGAAGCTGCATTCTTCTTGGAAGCACTAGGCCATTTTAGTAGCCATGTGATCTTTTGATTTGTCATTTAAAAAAAATGATTTAGGCCTAGACGATTTAAATTAAATCAACTTTTTTATTCAATCAGATTTTTTCGATTTAAATTAAGCAATACTATCAGTGTTTCAAACTGTCAAGTTGGTGAGCGAGATCAAATACTTTCTGCGTTCAGAAATCTCAATTCAATTTTTTTTAAGGAAACTTTGCATAATATCAGTTAGAACTCTGTGTTTGGTCGCTCAAAATAGAGAAAAAGTCATTTGATTTAAATCAACGATTTTTTGGATGAGCGAAGCGAAGATCTTAATTCACTTACTTTTTTTTTCTTCATTACGTTACCCCAAAGAAAATAGCTTGGGTGTTTGTTTTTGTTAGTTTTTTGTATGTTGTCGCTCACTAACGCGGCAAACGGATATATGCGATCTTGATGAAATTGGAGGCGGACTTTGAAATCTCTGAAAACGTTTCTGGAATAATCGATCAAATAGTTCTTAGACTACGTACTTACGATTTTTTTCAATGTTAATGTGATATTTCGTGATATTGCGAAACGGCTATTTCAAACAAAAGTACTTTTCGTTGAAAGTCCTTATATTTTAAATAGCGCGTTAAGGCGGATGTCCCCATAGCGCTCTGTATGTGCAGAGGTCTACTAAAAATTTTTTAAAGACTTTCCTGTCGTCTAAAATCTTCCAAATTTGCAGCGAATTAGACGAAGGATCGAAATTTGTCATACTATCTTTACAATTAGCATACATTGTTTTGATTTTAATGGGACTCATTAATTTCTCCAAGAAAAACAAAAGAATTGAAACGGCATGAGATAAATATGTGTTTTTTCACACAATATTTTTAAATACTATTTCAGTTCGCCACTAAGTATCAATATTCTCATAATACGGAAGACTGCTCAATCAATATAAACAGTTTCGCGAGTTTTAATAATGTACGTCTGGAGCTCGCGCTCTGGCGTTTGTGGCATATTAGGAAACTCTATTGAACGTTCCTTCCCAGACAGACAAAAGAGCAGCGATGAAAGGATAGCCAAATCGGAGCTCTGTCCCTTCTTTTTTTTTTTTTTTTTTTGTTACGGTGCATTACAGGTAAAAGCAAAGTCTCTCGTATTGTATGAATGGCGTGAGGACTACAATGACTGTATAAATTAGTTTCAACTACATGTCCAAATAGCTTTTTTGGTCTGAACAATTGAGAAGAGTTCTGGATTTAGAATTTTCTGCCATCTCAAAAGACCGGATTGAAGTCCTCTTTGGGCTACATAATTTATAATAAGAAACTTATGTTAGCACATACATACTAATAATCAAATATATCAATCAATTAGATCAAGTATAAAATATTTTTTTATGATATGTGTATTATTTTTTTATTATTATTATTATTATTATATCATTTATCGAGCCCGGATTTTGATTCGGGGAGGGGGGGGGGGGATATTGGCTAAAAATGCCCCACGAAACTATATTTGGGAAAAGTCGGGACTACGTATCGAGGAAGGCGGTTGGGTAGGGTGAAACCCCAGCTGGAGAGAATCTGGGGTGCATATTAAGACAATTTTTTATTTTTATATTGCAAATAATGACATTAACTAGTTTTAGAGTGCTTTTCCTATAATTATAAAAATGTGACGATCCACAAACTGTCGTTACAAAATCTTGCCTTATGTGGATCTACTATTATTATGTATGCCTAGTGCTATTTATTATTATTATAACCCTTCTTCATGATTTCTGGGGGGGGTAGACCACCCTGATTCCATCCCCCTTGCACGCCCCGGACAATCCATATTGTATGTATTGTGACAACAAAATACAAATGAAAACTACTACTAACACGGACTTACACTTAAATGCAAAGACGCCGCGCGCACTCCACTATTCATAAGCAAGCGACTCGTCGAACATGCTCATAATTAAGCATTTTTTTGTGTGAAAAATCAATTCGGTGAGAAATAAGAAGTATGGAAAAAACTAATTAGCAATTTCGATAAAGATCATCTTAAATGAAAGTTTACAATAGTCCGGCTATAAACAAATAATAGAAATACAAAAAAACTATATTAACACTGGTCCAGCATTTAAACAATGAGTATGTAAGAGGATGATGATGAGTGATGACAAAACCAAAACTTTATGTACGTGGAAGTTTTACAGTTTCAGTCTCATTTGAAAGTTTAACCACGTGACCCAAATTATAATCATTTAGGATCGGCTTTACGTAATATCCAATAAGTCCAACGTCCGCGGTTAACGACGGCTGCATAATGCGATGGCGGCGCCAAAAAGATAATTTGGGAGGGGGGGAGGGGAACGAGAGACAAAAATCAATAGATAAAAAATATGGTCAACTCTAACGAAATATCAAACATCTTTAAACAATATCTTAATGGAAAATGCACAAAACACACAATAGCCATGTTAATAATTATTTAGAAAAACTCGTTACGTGCCTTAAAAATAGTTCTGACGGCTTGATGAAATTACTTTGATTGGTTATGGCAGTGCAGATACTGAAGATCTCAGTGAACAAGTAAAACACTTTCCAGTAGTGATCACATCATGATAAGGTGATAAGCAATATTAAGGCGAGGTAGAGGGGGGGGGGTGGGGGTCTCTGTGTGGGTTTATGTGTTGGTGGCCCGGCGTTCTGTAAGGAGGGATGCTGCAGTTAAGGTGTTCTCTGTTGTGGGGTGCGATGAAGTGTCGGTGGAGGGTGGGTAGTTAATCGTGGGGCGGCAGGGGGTGCCGGGGTTAGGGGGCCTGGTCGGTGGGGTTATGTGTGTATATCGAGAAGGTTAGCCGTCTGTGCGGGGTTGATTGGGTGTGTGGGAGGGTTGGCTGGGGGTCCGTACGGGTTGTGGAGATGTGTTGGTTGGTTGGG
Source organism: Sweltsa coloradensis (assembly GCA_024449915.1). NCBI lineage: Eukaryota > Metazoa > Arthropoda > Insecta > Plecoptera > Chloroperlidae > Sweltsa > Sweltsa coloradensis. The sequence goes on from JAMZAV010004125.1 coordinate 18,403, forward strand.
GAAGGCCTGGGAGGTCGTCAATGTTAGCGCGTAGTGGGGTACAGTATGTTGTGGCTTCGGGTTGTTTATGGTGAGCGGTTGATCCTTTGCGGCGAGGGTTGGTGGCGTGGATTGTTTTTAAGGTGTAGGCGCGGGGGCTGTGGACGTGAGTTTTTTGTGTTTTGAGCAGGGTGGAGGTGGGGTTTCTATTGGAGGGGTTGTCGTACGGCGTTTCCGGTTTTATCTAGGGGGCGGGCTGGTGGGAACGTTCAGGGGTTGGGGGTTATCGAACCCCCCCACCCCAAATGACAACTTTCAATTCGACCCAGGGGCAATAAGATAAAAGTGAACACAAGGAGGGAATGGCAATATCTCTAACGTAAAAACATGTTACCATTACATACTCAAAGTAAAACGGTCACGTTTTATAAAAGCTGTCAAATATAATATAATGTCTTGATATATTTGCTTATTAGGCCCCACGCATATTGTCTTGGGCAATCACATCCAGGACATCGACCGAAACGCGAAAAAAAATGGTTTTATTAATAGTGTGTTGCGTAAAATGAAATTGATATTATTATGTCACAGCCGCATTTCAGTTCCTGGTTCTTCAGACAGAGATAATAACCTGAGTAGGACAGAGGCCTAATCCATTTGTTTCATCAATGTCAATGGCCGTGCAAACTTATCTAAAACAAAAATAAGTACTGAAACTTGAAAAGTAAAATCTTTTTCGATTTTTACGCAGTTGTAGTTAGTTGTACCAGGACATCGAGGCAAAATTATTGTTGTTTTGTTCGGTAATACCCGATAAAAGAACGGTTTAAAAACAGTTCGACACGTTATGCTATGCAGTTTATGATAAACAATAATCAAAATAAATAAAATAACATAAATTGTATTAGAGTATACCACTCCAGTTTATAACTGATTTCAGTGGGGGACAGTAAATGCGTAGGCATCATTTTACAATTTTTTTTAAATTTTGACAGCTGATTTAAAAATATTTTTGCCTAATTAAGGAAGCCAAAATAGTAAAAAAATCAAAATTACACGCAAACATGAGCTTTTTTAGGTCACTTTTGGAGGCGACGAAAGACTAAACAGGAAGTAGGTATTATCGAAAGGTCATTGAGATGGTACGTGTTGAACTTTCCATTGCCACTTCACGATTGACGATTTGGAGACATTGCCCTGCCGAAATAAACCAAAAAAACAAACCAACAAAACATAAATTCTTCGATTTCGGTTGACAGTTGTCGGTTTTCGGTTCGATGCCGTGCTATGCTCTATAAACCTATAATTTTTACAGCCGACAATATTCGCACCTCGTCAGCTAGAAGAAATCGTTTGTCTTGGAAACACCGTCTCACTCTCATTTATATAATATTATTATTAATAATAGGCAAACAGGTACTTAAAGTGTTCACACCCCCTAGCATTTGAAATGGATGTAGGAAGGAGGGCCCTAACAAATATATGATTAACATTAGCTAAAAAAAAGGATTACTTTTATTGAAAAAACATGTCTTGTGATATAGGTGAAGAAATGAAAATAAATACATTGATAATATTGATGTGAGTAAAAGAAAGACAAATAATTACCAATATTATAGTGATACACATTTAAAATTAAAATACGTCTTTTGAAAACATGTCCCCAAAAAATTTACACTGATATATTGAATGAATAAAGAAATTCGAATAGTCACAATTACTTTTCAATGTGCTCACATATTATGAGTGCACTTCAACAAAATGCACACCTAAACTAAATCAAAAAGTACGCGCGCGCACGTGTACTCGCCAGTCGCACTAAAACACGCGACATGCTCATGTCATGATAAACCATCATTGGGTGAAACTGAAAACTCATTTTGTGAAAACTAAAAGTGTGAAAAACTAATAGCAATTTCCTGATTAATATATCTCTTCGTGAATGTAGCCTATACAATAACGGCTTACATAAATAGTAAGAAGTACAAAAACACCGGACAGAAGAAACGAAGATAACACATTTCACATTGCATATCTCCTACAGAAACAGACCAACCCATAAACGACTACCACCTCCCAAATCCATACAAATACCTGCCCACTACAGTTTGCATGTGACTGCCAAAACAGTTGAAAAAAGTTTACCAACTCAATATCTTGGTGTGACTATAGACCAACACATGAAATGGGACTGCCACATTAAAACTGTTGTTGCAAAAAACTAAGGAACCTCTGTACAAATATTACACACTTAGAAACGTCCTTAATCTCTCCTCAATTAAAATGATCTACTATGCTCTAGCGCAATCTCTACTTGAATATGGAATTTTAGACTGGGGTGGGACTTATTATAATCACTGATACCCTCGTTGCGATAACAAAAACACATTAAAGATAATAATGAAAAACACTTTCAAATATCCTACATTACTGCTGTACAGTGAAAGCAAAAGCTTGCATTCGAAAGCTGTATGCGAACAAATCTCCTAAAGTTTGTTCATACCAATCTTAAACAGTTTAGAAAAAATATTCATCAATCACTAACAAGTGAGAAAACCATAAACACAATTCTTATAATTCCAAGAGTAAACAAAACTCATCACAGAAGCAAGTGCTTCTTGGGTCCAAAATTGTATAACATGTTCACCAGAAATCAAGAAAATAGCACAATATTATTTTCAATAATAAAATACACAAGTGGATTTACTCTTTTAACGATAATAAGCTGAGGAAATCTTAACCCTCAAGCTGACGGTTTTCGGAAAAGACTGGATTAAAATTAAAATAAAACTTAAAACACCATGGCTAAGAACGAATAGTAAAATATAGCCTTATAATGTCCGTGTGTCTCAATTCGCTTTTCCCTGATCCTTAATATCATTATTTTGTTTAAGTCCCTTTTCTCTTGAGTATGGCAGATGAGTGACTCTCATTGTCATTTTCACTGAAAGCTGATCCAAAAGTACTAATTTCTATATTTCGCGTATCATATTTGTTAAATTAGTTATCTATAATAGATGGTTGTTACTTTTTTAGATATACTTTTAAGTTTTTCATGTGTTTTCACTAATTATAATCATTGTCAAATTATACAATAAATTTATATCTGACATCATATTATGTCAAGTTAAATAATTGAAATAATGGTTATTAATACACAATTAACATTCTTTGTACTAGAACTAGAAAGTAGATAGTTTTTAGTTTTAGTATAGTAATAATAAATAATTATAAAGGCTACTATTGTAATAGGGAACCACGAACACGTATTTTCCTTATGTGGTTGCCCAACTTACGCGACAAAAAACATTACCTTTTGAAAAGGTATTATATGCTGTCTTAATAAATTGAATTGAATTGACATTGAATGATGTATTGTAAAGTGGATGACCAAACAAACTTTATTTACGTGGAAGTTTTACAGCTTTCAGTTTTGTCTTGATAAGTGAAACCACGTGACCAAAATTATTAATACATTGGCGACGGATTAACGTTCCACGACGTCCGCGGTGCCGTCGGCTGCGATATTAGAAAGCGGCGCGGAGAAGCTTTTGGGGAAATTGAAAATGAATTACGAAAAAAACTCATTACTATAAACAGTATGCCTTAAAATAATTCGACGGTTTGATCAAATCTACTTTGATTGGAAATATCAAGGATGCAACGTTGTTGTGGTTCTTGTTTCTCTCCGCAGATCACGTATGTGATTCAAAGGAAGACACAATTGGGGTTTGTATAAAGACAAATAGTCTAATTTGCCTGAAAATTTTAATAAAAGCAAAACTTCAATGATTTACTCTATTGAGGTTCGATTACTACGGAAAATTTAACAATTTAATCATATTAATATGTTTTATGCACAAGCGATAGTAAAAATGACAGGTGAATTATGTAGGCCACCCTTTCAAGTTTTATTTGAAACTCGATTGCTGGTGGTAGGGGTACTCTGACTGAGCAAAACTGGGTGCAGACCCAAGTTGGATTTGTTCTTCAAAGCGTGCAGCGGCGTCAAAGAATAAACCAAATATAGGTAATTGATGAGCTTTCAAGAAAACGAATGTTTTGGGTAGATGCTATTCTATTGTATACGCGACGCCGAATAGACGGCCGCGCTGACCAAAAAAAAATTCCAATTTTTCATAATTACTGATTATGAAATTATAACATATGAGATCAGCAACTCACTACATATTGCAAAATGTTTTAATCGAAGCTCTAGGACCAAAATTACCATTAAACTTCCGACATCCTATTTGGATCTGAAATGCTAATTTTGGTCGTAGGAGATTCGATTAAAAACATTTGCAATGTTAGGAGTTGCTGAATCTCATATATAATTTCATAAGTTAGTAATTATACCAAAAATTGTGTTTATTAAGAACAGGGAATTTTCTTGTCGGTCAGCCCTTGCCGATTCGGGTATACAAAAGACAAGGCAGTGAGATGTAGGAAGGGTTATTGAAAGAAACGAGAAATTTAATGAGCTTGTAAGACCTCTTCTGTCAACCTCACCCATTCATCCTTCTGTCGCAGGTATGTCTGGTCTGTAGAGGTTAAAGGTCGGTACAGAAGGATATCTGCGCTCGTTTTGCTCGAAATGCGCAACTAGGTTGCGCTGGAGTAAATCGACGCGAGAGGCAGCTATTGCAAAAGTTGTTGATATTTTTTGGAAAATAGACCGTTAAAGGTGTCTGTAGGTGTTTCGTTTTTCGCAAGTATGTTGCCGGATAAGGATATTTTCGAGGCTTTGTTCGAAATAATTGTGTTTTTCCTGCCTCCCAAAACTCAGATGGAATAGATGTAGAAGTTGTGAATGTCTCATCAAATGTTTTCACTGAATGTCTACATTGTTTTGGGAGGGGATCCCGTTATGAACACGTACCGTTTTGGATACGCCTATTTGAGAGCTAAGCGAGTTTCATCCAGCATTGTGCCCTACAAAGTTATATCATTTCGCCCTGACTAAACGCCAAGCGATGGATTTCAAATGTAGTGTATAGCCTACCTGTACAAAAATGATATCATCATCATGAATCAAACACAACCTTATAGACCTAGTCAATTCATATTAATCAAAGCATTCAAATATATAAAAATAACACTAATAAAGCTTGGCGCATTGAAAAAAGTTCTACCCTTTTGCACGCTCTCATTGCCATCACCACACTTTTGACAGATATCAATTACGAAAAGCCCCCGACTGGGCCCGGCGTGTAGAATGGCCAGAGATGCTCGCCCACTCGTAAAAGGCGATTCAAGAGAAAAAGTCCCACATCGCAACATAAGCTAAGTATAAGGGTAGTATTTTACACCCTGAAAATCGAGGCGAAGCTCTGGCAATCGTCGTCGGGACCTTTCCCTTCCCTTGGACGACCCCACGGCGAGGAGACAACACACAAACGAAAACGATGACAATCTAGACGATGACGACCGGCGACGTGAGAAACCCCCCTTCATCACAATACCCGGGTGGTTATGACCAGCATGGGCCCCTCTCTCCCCCCCCCCCTTAGGCTAGAGTGGGCATTATGACCTAAGGTTGACGCGTCCTAATCCAAATAACCAACCGAAAAGCCAGATATTTCTTGATATTGTATGTGGCCCTACTTGTGAACTTGTCAAAACAGTCGGTATTGACCACCTCTTCGTAGTGAGGTTCGCCCTTGCCGCACGCTCCCCATTATCAAGTAGTATGCTACTATTTTTTTTTCAACATTGTATAACGTTAATTGCTGTTACTTTTAGTAGGCCCTATTAACTTATAATTACCACTCAAATATTGAATTCAGCACGGCAGTCACGGGACAACGTCATGACGGAACGTAATCAGTCTCGACCGCAAGGAAATTGGTTCTCGACTAGGTTTAGGGCCGTGGTGTACGTGGTCGGAAATGGTATATTTGCTCATTATTGATTGTTTGCACCAAATATGTAGGCCTATAAACTCTGGGCGATTTCTGATTTGTTTTATAATATTCGGCGAAGTTAACATGGATTGGCCGCGGTCGAGTGAAGAATTGGTTAGTGGGGCGGTCGAGAATAAGGTTCGAAATAAAAGCCTAGATGCCTAGTCGAGAATTGATTCAATACAGCCTTCGATTGTTAGTTGAATTCAACCAGAAGTATAAAACACGAAGATACATTTTGGTACACTCACCCTGACAGCCTCATTGGGAACGTTTTGATACCTTCCCAACTAGGCCTATGTCGGAGATACAATGGCTGAAATACAGAAAACATAGAACAAAATCATGGCGTAAAGACAAAAGGTGGTCGAGCAAAACTGCATAGGGGCTGACCTAGTAGGCGTACTAAAATCTGAAAGTTGATTTTAAGTATGTTTCAACCCAAGTTTCGCCCAGAAAGAAGGTCCACGCTGCTCACCCACCAAATTTTATGTGTGTCAGGTCCCTACCAAACCGGTACTTTTTCGGTTGGTGCGGTACAACTTTTAAACCACTGTTTGTCTCCAATAAAAACATAACAAACACACTTCAAATTGATAGATTATTAAAAAATTCACTAACATGTTTCATTTCATTTTTGTTTATAGTTAAATGTAGGGCGCCTTAAGTAGTTGAGGTGTAAAGCGGCCAGACCCTACCGTGCTGATATGTGTAGGCCTACTCACTGCAAGTAACCTTAAACAAGAACCAATAAAAAATCAAATTGAATATCACGTTTTTGCTGTTATATAAGAAACAACAAAAAACTCAAAAACCTTAACGTCTCTATTTTAACACAAAGTCCATTATGTTCAAAGTCCTTATATTTTAAAATAGCAATAGCGACGTTAAAGGTGTTGTAGGTGCGAGGTAGTTAAGTGAAAGGTTGGTACTACTAATTTAGCATACGAGAGGAAGCTAATGCTTTCAGGCGGTTTTGGATGAGCGTAATTTTTGTTTAACTAAAAAATCGTAAAATTGTGATTTTATAAGAAATAAACTTTTGATGCGCTCAAATATCACACGAATATATTAATCCATCAAAATTTAGGTTCTGTGAAAAATCATCCCAGTCGAATAAAGGATATAGGAGCTAGGGTGTTAAAAGTAGGAGAAAGTTTTTAAAATTAAAAAAAAAATGTTAAAATTGAGATTTTTATGAGAAATAAATTTTTGAATTGCGCTAAAAAAACGTGGCAGTCTTAGTTCAGAGATTGTAAAGGTATTCAGAAAATTTCATCAACACAACTGGAGTATCGGTTTGCCGGAATCGGTGTTAAACAGACAGACAAAAAAATAGGACCTGCCAAAAAGAAAAAAAACATTACGGATTTTGTAACTCCCAATGTACACCCTAGTGAAATAGAATCTTTGCTTCGCTCCGCTACGCTTGCTACGCTCATCCAAAATTAAAAGTAGGCGGGGGCGAAGCGTAAATCACTTCTAACATGGTGATCATAATAACCGTGAATTGTCAAGGGTCGTAGACTAACAATCTGTATGTAGGCTAGGTATTGTTCAAGTGATGATTTGTGTTTTTTCACCGAACACAAGTAGGCCTAAAATTAATGTTAATAATGAGTCGCTTTTTATTTATTTCTCATATGAAGTGGTTTTTTGATTGTTTTTAATTGTGGAAAAGTGTTTAAAAGTGAGGACCGAACCAAACGAAAAAGACCCCCCCCCCCCCCCCCCCCGATTAAGACATTTTTTAAATTCATATCACATCCCGTGTTGCCCAACTTGCTTGCCCCCAACCACGTTATAAGGTGCCCGAGTGTTCTAGCGCACAGCTGCCTGCGCGGTGCACCAAAATTATTTAAAGTTTCAGGGCGCGTCAAAACCGTTAGGTCAAAATGCGCCACTCTAGCCTAGGGGGTTATGGAAAGAGAACCGGCCTAACAAGGCCGAGCACAATTGCCCCCCGGCCTCCCAACCCCCCCGATAACGGTGAAGAAAGTTGGAAGCAACATGTTAACTTACGACACGATGCAAATCAAGCTTCCCGCAACGGACAACGGGAAACCTCCCAAGTCTTTCACCCACTTTCCGTAGTTACCGGAACCAATCGGAATCAAGAGTAGGCCTACACGTCTAAAAAACTATTTATCAGCTTCGGGAAATGGATGCTTTATACGCGAGTAATATGCTAAATAAATTTAAGTACAAAATATGCAGAGAAAAAACAAAATTTATTAACCACACTTAGGGACCTTTCTGAATAGTGGAAAACCTTAGGTCTAGGTCTCGATTTACGTCAACGTGAATGATCATCAATCACCAGTTCTCATCCGTGACTAGGGTTACCCATACGTACCGGTTAAAGCGGACATGTCCTCTTTTTGATGTTTGTCCGGGAGTCCGGGCGGAATCACTTTTTCAACAAATAATGCAAATGTCCGGTTATTTCACCAATGCCATGCAGAGGCGCCAATGCGCACCCTTCTGGCCCCCTCACTTACCATCCCACCGACCGTAAACGCCGGAATACGAGCAGCCGATCGAGTCCTGGCGCCGGTCTGAGCGTGGCACACAACCACGCCAGGCTGTGCAGCAAGCAGGTACTATCACGTGATTTATTACCATTCCGTACGTTTCGTGCCTTGTGCCCACGTCGTACGGCGTTACGTAAGGAAGTGTTGTAGGCCTAGGCCTAGGCCACTTGTCTTTAGTTGTCATAAAAGTAGTGTTTCATTTTAAAAAAGAACCCCCTCAATTTAAAAGGCATTGGCATCGGCACAACGGGTCTTTACCCTTGACCCTTGTTCAGATGCTTAACGCTATCCTGACGGTAAAAATGTTTTTCTAAAAAAAAAATCGCTCCGGCGGCTGGGGCTCCGCCCCAGACCACTTGTTGTTTGTCCTGCGAATATTCGTTTGTGTGTGAGCGAAATGTCCTCTTTTTTGCTGCGTCAATTATGGTAAACCCTATGACGTGACGTCACAAGATAGCTCGAATAGTTGTCACGCACACAATCGAGACAGTCTGATTGAAATCGAAAGTAATAGAATAAGAATCGAAACGTGCACATAGAATTCAGTCTTAATCATGGCGGACGTTATTAACGTGGATTCACATTCGTACCATTTCCATATCAAATTTGATTCTGGACCGATTTATTTTAATATTATTACCAACATTTAATAACTTACTGGGCCTAGGGCCTACTCACAACGTGACTTTGGAAGTGTTTCGATGCAAACTCCCGAGGCCGCCAGTTCTAGAAGGTAGTCGGCTAGTTAACCGTAGGCTACGGACAAATTAATAATAACAATAGTAAGTAGCCAGTACTGGTACACCTAACAAAGGACAATAGCTGCAAACAGCAACAGGGCATTGTGGTAAGTCCAGGAACTAGCGCGTCCAACGAATTCTATGCGAAAGTCGGCGGTTCAAATTTCGTTTGTTGTCGCGTTTTTTTTACCATCTATTTGGGTCCATGTTTTTTCTGCAAATGATTTCACTTACATTCGGCCCCGTCGCAAAACACAATTTAGATGATAAAAGCGTTAAAAAAAAGTGCTCGGCCATAGGCCTAGGTAAGGCAGCCTAAAAAGGACTTTTGTAACGTTTAAGGTCTGGGAAGGTTTTGTTGTTAATAAAACAGACAAAAAAGGAAGACAACAAAAGGACTTCGTTTAAAATAGCAAACGTTAACAGGTCTGGAAGATTTTTTGGTACCAAAACAGCAAAAAGGACGACGACATAGGCATTTCGGCCTAGGACTACCAAAAGGACTCTCGTTTAAAATAGCGATGTTAAAGTCTTGATTTTGTTGTGTTACTAAACACAACAAAAAAGGGAGGACGACAACCGAAAAAGGCTTTCGTTTAAAATAGCAACGTTAAAGGTCTTGAAGATTTTTTTGTTACGTAGAAGCCTACGGTTAAATGTTATAACGCATTTTCCGTAGCTACGGTTAAATAGCCACGGCCGTTCTAAAATGACACTAGTGTGGTATTTCAACGAGACCAAGACAAAAGTAATGAGACCAAGCAATAAGTAATAAGGACCAAGTAATGAGACCAGAACAGAATTCAGAAACGTCCTTTTTATTGAGTGTTCCGGCCAGTTTGCTTGTCTCGGGCAATTGTTGGCTCACAACCTAACCTCAAAATTTCCATTCATGAATTTTCTAGCCCTGACATGACCTAGCCCTAGGCCTGGGTACGTCTTAAAAGTAAGCTGTAGGGTTAAAACGATATTAACCTAAACAATAAGGTGTTTTCGTAAAAAACCACAATTTTGAGTAGCTTACCTTATTAAAAAACCAACCAAATTTCCGAAAAAATCACATCACATCTTCTTGATCTTCTTTCCACCCCCAGCACCGCCAACAAATGCAAAATGCGGGTCAGATTCAGGCGGCAGTTCATTACAAATACAAACCAAGGTACAAACATAATTTTGTAGCCCCTATACAATATGATTAAAATTTTGTACCACGTTGTTTATTCTTTTATTTACTAAACTTATTTACTTATTTAGTCTTATTTAAATCTATTATTTTACTTGTGAACCTATTAACAATGGACAGATATTAATTTTGCAGACGACACGAGGTCTGTTCTTTTGTCCATCAATATTTACACCTTTTGCACTTTTTTTTCAGGTTCAGTTCATTTTATTAGCATCCATGTAGTTACATGTACATTGGGTTTGTCAGTATATTATGGGTACATATAATTATATTATACTATATTATATATTATGTGATGAATAAAGACAACAGTATAATACAATTTGGCTTACTACAAACTAACTAGATCAGGCCTGTCATAAATGAGCATTGACTACTCCAGACCAAATACTATAATAAAACATACATATTTACAAATGCTTTTACACAGCAAGGATGTTGAATTAATAAAACAATGATAAAACAATGGTAAAACAGTGATAAAACAATGATAAAACAGTGATAAAACAATGATAAAACAGTAATATATGTTATCTACCAGGTAAACATGTCATCTCTTTCATTGGTGATGTATTCATTTACTGTGTAAAAACAGTTTTCTATCAGTATGTTTTTATTGCTCTATCTGTTTGTCGGTATTTGTCAAGTTTTTATGTCAGGAGGTGTCTATTAATAAGGTTATGCCCATATTTTGAAGAAATAAGCGTTCTTTTGTCCAGGTGTAATTACAATATTTCTTCCAAAGAGTGTTCTTTTGTCCAGGGGGGTAATTACAAACTTTACACTTTTTGCACCTGTCTCTTGAGGAGGTGTAAAAGGTGTATCTAGGGAAAATTCGCACTAATTTCAAAAGAAACCCCTGGTGTAATGTGCAGTTGTTTAATAAATAAAAAGATAAAACTTGTAATAATAAAAAAAACATGGAATAGAATTGTAGAAAATACACAAAGTTGTGTTATTGAGTGAGATACTTATGAAAGTGTTTGATAATGCATTTAACTAGGGAAAAACGCCAAAGTCGTTGTTAGACGAGTGAGCAAGCCATGTGTTGAGTACCCGGGAACACCCCCTTTCCTCCCCAAAACTTAAGGCTGAATCTAGCTACCCATGGGCATTTTTCCCACAGTATATTAGTAGAGTGGCGCATTAGGCCTTACAGTTTTGACGCGCCCTTATAACAACTAATCTAAACCCCCCCTTTATTTTGCACTCTTGCTCATTCATCTAACAACGACTTTGGCGTTTCCTAGGTTATGGTCATCGTCGTCAAGGGGTTGTCAGGGAAGGGGTAGGGGTCCCCGACGACGACTGCCAGGGGTCGCATCTTTCGTGGAGTATATATACTTCATTTTTTATACTTACCAGCTGAGTTTGTGAGATGGACTTAGTCTAATTCGATCGTCTTTCACCATATGCAGAGCAATGCTCTGTGCCAAATTCATGACGTAGGTTAGAATAAAGTAGGTTTATAGTCTACGATTTTAATTATCCCTTTATATGGCGTAGTAACTGCGTGTATACTGTATAGGGTTTTACTGCGGTATTGCACTGTATCTTGTGGATGGTAAGTGTCATCATTATTAATTAATTGATGAATTTAAACAAGAATAATGACATTACCTTTAGGAATGACATACCGTATTGACAACAAAAACATACGAAAAATCACCGACTGATACCGACATATCTGAATTGTTTTTTTATATCGTAGGCTGTGGCCTATTTTTCATATGAAAAATCTAAACAAACGCTACCGATATTTTTAAAAATCCCATTTATTTATTGTAGGTTTAAATCGAAATGGATATTGCTCATTTTGTTAGCAGTTCCCCAGTTACCTGGTCACGGATGTGTGTTTAAAATTTCAGCTCAGTCTATTTGGCCGTTGGGCCGTATGAGCCTGGACAGACAGACAGACAGACAGACAGACGACAGACAGACAGACAGACGACAGACAGACATTTAAACATACATACATTGGACAATGCTCACGGCCAAGGCCCGATCGAGTATAGCGTTAGGGAAGACTTACGTTCGCTGCGCTCACTCGTCTAATGAATGAATCAAATATAGAAAAGGGTGGGGAATGAAAAGAAAAGAAAGGGAAAAAAAAAAAGAAAAAGGAAATGAAAAAAAGGAAGAAAAAAAGAAAAATAGAAAGAGAAACAAAACATTAAAAAAGAAAAACCGAAAAGAAAAAATGATTTTTTAGAATCCCCTCAAACGAATATGGGGTTTGCCAAAAATCAGGACAGCAAATCAGGAGTTAATCAAAACTTTTCGCGGAAGAAACCTTCTTGTGTTCAATCTTCATTTTGTGTTCAAATTTGATAACAGTTAGTCCAAAATTCTTGAATTATATATAATTATATCAGATATATAATTATTTAAAATGTTCATGTTAACTGATCACAGCAAGGGATACATGACACCAAAACTAAAGTTGAAAGGGCTCCGCAGTAGCGGCAACCGGGGACAATCTAGGCAGAAAAAATAAAATTGAAAATACATTGATTATATCATTCATAATCAAAGCAATAATGAGCAAAAAAAGAGAAAAGCAAAATCTTAAAAAGAACTTATGAAGGTAAATTAACATTACACAAACACACAGACAATAACCTACAAATAAATAGTAAAAATCAATTCTTTGCTCTTTGATTCAAATCATTGCTTCAATTTTACTTTTAAATTGTACAATTCCTAGATCAGTAAACTGGCTTCTAATATCATAAAAAATTGAAATTTCCCAAAAGGATACGCCCTCTGAACATAAAAGACTTTCTAAATGCTTCAGAATTTAATCTAGGAATTTATTTCTATCACGATCAACAATTTTAAAAATATTTGGGGAGAATTTCCTAAAAACGTTATCTTTCAAAACTTTGTATGTATTACCAGCACGCTACACTTCATCCTTTTCCCCAATCGTGAAACAATCAGACTGCAATTAATCTTGGCTCAAGGGAAATGAATCAAACAGATGGTCAATTTTTACTCGGAGACAACATACTCATTTCGTCTTTACTGCCAAACCACTAAGCAAAAATCAATAATAAGTCGCAAATTTTAATTTTCATTTTTTTGTTACCAAAATTTTTGTGGAAAATGCATTGTTGGTGTAATGCTACTATTTCAAAAATTTACTTAATGTAGTTTATTGTTTTTTCTGCATCTATGTATTAGATTTATTTAGTTGTCCTCCTTTGAAAATCAGTTTTTATAACTGAATAGATAGACGTTAAATAAATAAATAAATAAATAAAATAAATGAAATACAAGTAATACCGTTCAATCTATTTGTTACAGACTGTTTACGTGTGTAGGCCTCCATTGTTTCAATCTCCCTACCCTGCCCCCAACAAGAGGGCACACTTTCAAAAAGCGAAGTACAAATATCTACAATACAAACTGACTAATGGCGTTTTCCATTGGTATGCACTCGGCGAGTGCAGAGATGTCATTGTTGTCAACCTCCACTTGAAAAATATTACAAAACTGAACAAATGAAAAGACAAGTGGCAATCCAGTGCGCACTAGGGCGCACTAGTGCGACCTGAGAGCGGCAATGGAAAACGCCATAAATACAAAGTATGTGCCACCTTACCTTGGCTGAAGGTAAGGATCGGTGTCCCGTAGGCCTAGGCTAGGGCTTCCCGGGACGGCGGGGGGGGAATGGGGGGATGCCCGTAATTCAAAGGTCCACATGCAATTTCTTTATCACTCAAATTGGTCTTAAAAACGACCCCCGGCTTCGAACTATGACTCATTCTGAACGTACAATTACCGATAAACATATGCATTATGCAACACTTTTTTCGCGTTTTGTTACCGACAGGGTGCGAATTAACACCCCTGCAGAGGGATGGGATGGCTTAGAATAGTATTTTCGTTAGCAAAACCGGGGCCTGGGGCGAAGCCCCAGCCTTCGGAGGCGAATTTTTTTGGGGGTATTATTGCTCTTGAGATGCCCTTAGAAGCGATCTGAGGAAAATATTTTGGGGGTATTATTGCTCTCAAGATGGCCTTAGAAGCGATCTGATGAAATTTTTAGGTCATTATTGCCCTCGAGATGGCCGCAGAAGTGATCTGAGGAAAAATTTGGCGGTATTATTTGCCTCAAAAAAAATGGTATTAGAAGCGATCTGAGGTATTATTTTGAAAGGAATATGTGTTAAAATTTACGCATTATTTATTAAAATTACGAGATAAAGTCACTTGAAAATGTTATGAGATGATGGGGAAACCAGAGGTGGGGGTTTAGCCATCCCTGGCGGGGATACCTTTCAGTAAAACAGAGCCACGGATGAAATTACCAGGGGGGGAAATCCCCCCTATCCCACCCCGTCAATCGCACCCTGGTACCGAAATGAGCAACTTTATCGGGGAAGCCGGTAGGTTAAAAATGTTCGCGCACTGGACGAGAGGATGGATACACAAAGACTGCGGGCAAAGCGGGCGCGTTCCTTTCGCTTCCGCCAGCGCAGTTCCAGTTATCGCCGCTAGGCCGCACACCGCACGGGCAGCCCTGGTAGTCGGATAGGGCCTAGATCAATGAAGTAATTTTAAAACTAAGCGCAGACACACAGTTAGGCCGTGGGGGCATGACAATTTGAACCTGTCTAGTAGGGAAAACCACCGCCGGGCTAAATGTATCGTACCCCTTAAATTTAACAGCCTTTGAGTAAACAAGCGGTGTAAAATTCAAACCGCAAGATGGCGAATTTCGTTTATTATTTAAGAAAAACGTCTTTCTTCGCAAATTCTCTCAATTACTCCGATTTCCGAACAAAGCAATTCAAGTTGGGTGATATCAACATATTGTGTATCGCATTAGGCTTTTAGTAATCCAAAAACTAGTTATTGTGCGGAATATGTGTCTGAACAAGGGCGTGCAGGTCTAGGGTTGCCTGGAGAGGCCTAGGGCTTGTCAAACGTGTAATGTTAGCATTAAATTGAATGTAGTTCTATAGCCTAATGGAAAATAAGGCTTACACTGTTGTATTATAAAAAAGGTTTCTTTATCTGGCCTAGGCCCGGGACGGTTTCTGGTTTGTTTTATGAAAGTAATGACAATTTTTCTCGTTTCAAACATAGAAGAAAAATTTAAAATGTCCGCCATTTGGGTTTACGTATTTGTTTATCCCCGCGACGTTCAAATAATCCACTGCATCTGTGGTTGCGTTCCTTTAGAAGCGACGGTCGACCCCCACTGGTCGTCGATAGGTCGTGACGTCACCCGTCGTTTGGGTCGCTTTGGTCGCGACCTTCAACGGAACACTTCCGAACTAAAAACGTTCGAATTTTGCCAGCGGGAAAATGGCGATGGAACGGCAAAGAATGCTGCTATTAATTAATTGTGACAAATACGACTGCCAGGCAATGTGTAGTCTGTGTATGCTCTAGGCCAAATAAATATTTGAATATTATGCCCTCTCGGCCCTATAGGCCTAGGCCAGGGGTTTTGCCTTTAGAAAAAACCCTCGACCAGCTTAGGGCCCAGGCCCCACTAGTAAAACAAGCACAGAAAGTACACGAAAGCCTAAGCCTACCTTTACGTATGCTCGACATGTTCTCTAAGCACACCAATCGAGACTTTACAGCTCAATCAGTTGATCTACGTATGAGTAAACAGCAAAATACACATCAGCAGACATATTTCAAAAATGGCGCCATACTTCAATGAAACGATTACTACGCCCACCTCAAAACGTTCGGCGTTTTGGTCGCAACCACAGGTCGACCACAACATTAACGGTTACGGCTCGGCAAATGGGTCGAGTGGTCGCCCAATCTGATTTACGGAACGTATAATAGACGACCGGGATCCCGGTCGCTTCTACGGAAAGCAACCTTAGTTCATTCAACTAGATGAAGTATCTATGTTGCAGTGAAGTGGTTTTTTCCCTACTAGAGAGGCTTCAAATTGTTACGCTAGTGCCCTTTGGAAGGATAGGAACTAGCGTCTAGCGCTTTGCTACGAAAAGCTTATGTACGCCCATTGGGCCCTATCTATTTTTCTTTTTTCATCGGAACGCTTTGTCCGGGAGTGCAATGTAAAGGGCCGGCCCTCTGGGGCCCATAAATTACGGTTTGAGGGGGGGTGCCTAAATTATGAAACCAGAGTCGGGATTTTTCCAGCCCTGAAATTTTGGGGAAAGGGGGGGGGGTTTTTTTTTGGGGGAAATAGGGGAAATCATCCGCCAAAAAATTGTACAGAAATGATGTGGGGGGGGGGCCAAAAAATTTACAGTAGGACGGTTTGTTATTCCCGCCCTCTTCTTGGGGGGGCGGGGGAAAGGACCTCCCTTGGAACATCGGGGGCCGTTTTCCCGGTTGAGTTTGACAGGTGGAAATGGTGAAAAGGTGTTCTGTTGCTGATATAGGTCTGATATAAAAGTCTTTGGGCCCTGGGAAAGGAACTGTGTCTGCCCCCGGGAGGGTCGGTTTTCTTCTGTCGGGAAATTTCGTTTTAGAATGTTCGGGAGACATCACGGGGTGTTTCGGCTATTGATGCCATTTTCTAGGTCTTCGTGGGGGAAGGTGGATGGATTTTTTGCGCGGGGCGAAGGGCACCATTCGCAAGATTCTATTCTGTAGCCCCCCCTTGTAGTTAAACAAATTGCTGAGTGTTACAACCCGGGCCCACCCGGGCAAAGCATAGGCCATGGCCGGTCGGAGGCCCGTAGAGGATGACGTGGACGGTGTACTTCCTTACCGGGGGGCTGCAGCGGGCCCCCAGTCCTACCAAATCAAGGCCTTTTCCCAAGGCGGGCCCGGGAAAGGTAGTGCCGTGTTGGCGGATGGTAAACCGGGGTATTTTTAATCGAAAGGGTTTGATTGGGTTTAAAACTCCGTCAAAAACGGGGGGGCGGGGGGTTTTTTTTTATTTTTATTCTTTTTTTTTTCTATTAAAAAAACAATTAAAGAAACTCCTTTTTTCCCCGGGGGGGAAACCTTCATATTTTTTAAAAAGAAAAGTTTTAAAAGGGTTTTTTAGGTTTTTTTTGGGTTTGGATTTCAAAAAAATAATTATAAATTTAAAAAATCTCCTTTCCAGGGTGAAGTCCCTTCATATTTTACATAGAAATAGGTTTTGTGGTTTTTTTGGGGAATGAAAGGCAAAAAGTTGTACAAATAAAAGCAAATAATAATAATAAATAAAAAAAATAAAAAAAATTTAAAAAATCTCCTTTGGTGGGTAAAGTTTTTTTAATTTAAATAGAAAAAGTCCAAAATTTTGTTGGTTTTTTGGGTTTTTGAAATTTGGGAAAATAAATTTTAAAAATTTCGGGGGAAAGTCCTTTAAAATTTTACCTTTAAAACGTTATAGGATTTCTAGGTTACATTTTTTTATGGATGATGACAATTTTAAATATAAAAATCCGTTTAAAATCCTTTATATTAAATTTAAAAGAAAAAAGTTAAAAAGGTTTTTTAATTTTTTTTTTAACTCCGCTTTAATGTTTTTACCTAATATAATTTTAAGGGAATCATAATAAAAAACCCCGCAAAAAAGTTCCCCTTTTTTAAACCACGCCCAAACCCCGTGAAAGCGCCAACTAAACCCTTTTTCGACTCCAATTTTTAATCCCTCTACCAAGTCGACCTTTTGTCGCCTGCAAAAGGGGCGCGTAGGCAGCCCCTGTTTCAACACAGAATCCCCCCCCATCAATGCTGGAGTACTATTATAAAACCATGATCAAGCATTATCGCTGTAGGCTCCCTCTCTGTATCTACAAGGGGTACAGCATGCAAGGATTTGGCTAAAATTAAAATTTTTTTCTTTTTATCTTTCTTTTCGTCTAAATTTTTTACATTCTATTGGGGGTTTTTTACATAAAAGAGCCCCTATGGGGTCTTTTTTTCCCCTTAATACAAAATGGGAGCATTTTTTTTTTTTTGCTTTTTGTCTATTTATTATTAGTTAGCTTTCTATATCGGCCCACATTAATTTGTGTTGCCCTTTTCTCTTTAAAATTTTTAACGGGGCATAAACTTAAATATAAGGGGGTTTTTAAGATTAAACCCAAACCAATCCACCAAAAACCTTTTAGTTTAAAATTTATGACCGTTACATACGTAATACAACTTCGGATTTGTCAGTAGGCCCTAGTATATACGGGTTGTACGAAAAGATACATACTGTTAGGATATTGTGGTGGCCTTGTCTGTAAATCTGAAGTAAATCACCACCCCCGAACTAATTACACTGTATGGATTGGATTGGATATTGCTTAACATAATGCTCTTTGGGCTATTCGAGACGATGAGGGGTGAATGTGATCGATGAGGATGAAGTATGAACAAAAAGGGAGGAACGAAACCTGGTCCCAGCGGCACGTACCTACTCCTTTCAAAAAGTACCAAGGGGCCCAAACTGCTTACTGTCCCATCCGAAAAGGACAGTGTCCCTTTGACAAGTTGACAGTCATATCATTAGTCATTCCTCCACTAATCCGGACTGCCGAGCAGACGTCGAGGCGAAACGAAGCCGTTACACTACCTCTCGAACCCTCCATCTTTTTCAAACCAGCGGAATACGTGAGTTTCAGGCAGAGGGGGGCACCCATATAACACTGTATATTCTTACAGTGAACTCATATGTTCTTTCCATGCATGCAGGGTTTGTCAATTGACACCTAGGGGCGTTTAGACAGTAAAGTGTCTCATGTTGATGAAAAATATATGCTTATATATTTTTTCCTATTGAAAGTTAATCTGCATTTTCATAATTTGTTTGCCAAGTAGGGGTGTGAATTTGGAATGCATGTTATTTTTTTTTGCGTGTTTGAGTTATATTATTTTTTGGCACAGTTTCAAGACACGATGTTATAAAGGGCTATTTTCGATTAGGTACTAATGCACTAGTATCTATGCAAAACAAAAAATCCCGGGTTAACCCGTATGCGACCGAAACTTTATTTGGTCCCCGTCTGGCAAAGAAACGTCCCATCGAACGAATATTTGAGAAATTGTTTTTCCCTTTTATAATGAGGGGGAAGGCAACGATGTATAGAAACAATATAAAAAAATCGTCGCTCTAAATTAACTGTAGCACCAAGCTCAGAGTTTCTACGTTTGTCACAAAATTGGTTAGCTCATTCAGACCATAATTAAATTGGCATGAATTAGGATATTTTAAGCTAAAAATTTCCCTTTTTTCGTTTTTTTTCTGATATTTTTAGTTTTTTTTTTTATATTTTTCTTTGGTAATATTTAAGGGAATTATGGGGAAATTTTGGATTTCGAATAAAAGCAACGTTTGATGTTCCAAATTTTAAATTTGAAGTGCACTCCTACAACTAGATTTTTTTCAGAATTTTTGAAAATATTTTGGATTTCTGTATCTCAAAATACTGGCAAAACTATTAATATTTAATTTTTCCCTGAAAAAACCAAAACACTTTTTTTTGTCCGTTTTTACCATTTCAATTTTCAATTCTCTCTAAAAACGGTACTTTTCGTCCTATCGCATTGGGCGGTAAAAAAATGTGACTTTGAATTCCCCAATTTTTTTGAATTTTTTGTTGGCCAAATTGAAAAACCTTTGGGTCTAATTAAAAAAAAATCAAATTGTTATGTCCATTATAATGGACACTGGTCTGAATGAGTTAGGTTACGTCCCGCCCCCCAAAACTTTACCAAATATATTTTCCTGTTATTTTTGACCTCACTTTATCTAACATTGCAGTAATTTTCCTTTGATTTTAAAATATCGTTTAGAAACCGATACAATAGCTTTAAATTAATCGTATATTTAACTACTAGATTACTTGCAGCTTTTAGCACTATAATCTCTGAAGGACTATTAGTATAATTTATTGTTTTCAGACGTTTATTCACAATGATTCAAAAGATATCATACTTAAAAATATGCTTTTGACTGCGTGTTTTCACGCATTTGAGAAAACACATTTTTTATTTTCGTAAACATGAACATGACGTGACCGTGGACATGAACATGAACGTAAACAAACATGAACGTGACGTTTAAAAATGAACATGAACTTGAACCGTGAACATGAACATGAACGAAAACATGACATGAACGTGAAACCCTAAACATGAACATGAACGGTGACCGTGAACATGAACATGAACATGAAATGAACGTAAACATGAACATGAACGTGACCGTGAACGTGAACATGAACGTAAACATAAACTTGAACATGAACTTGAAAAAATTAACAAATACACATGATTACAAAAAAAGTTCTTGTAGCAGATTGCTTTCACTTGAACAACTGAGCGAAGAGAACTTAAGTGAGTGGCAGATCGAACGTACCCCCGAACCTCCAACGTAGGAAGATGATCACGCCGATGAGAACCAGCGGGATCAAGATCCCAGCACTGATCGCTAGGGGAAGAGAACTTAAGTGTGTGGCAGATCGTACGTAC
The DNA here is from genome assembly GCA_024449915.1 of Sweltsa coloradensis. Taxonomy (NCBI): domain Eukaryota; kingdom Metazoa; phylum Arthropoda; class Insecta; order Plecoptera; family Chloroperlidae; genus Sweltsa; species Sweltsa coloradensis. The sequence continues at coordinate 39,152 of JAMZAV010004125.1, forward strand.
CGGTGTACCTGCAACGTAGGAAGATGGTCACGCCGATGAGAACCAGCAGAATCAAGATCCCAGCACTGATCGCTTCGATGCTTCCAACACCCACCTCCTTCACTCCTGTGGAAACAAACATAGACTAGTTATTCTTTAGTTGCGAAGATAAAGCCATAGTTGCATTAAAACAACGATGGCTCAAAATATTACTTATATCCAAGTTATTCTAGCGCAGTGTAACCAGGAAAAACGCCAATGTCGTTGTTAGACGTGTGAGCGAGTCATGTGTTGAGTACCCGGAAACATTTGCAAATTTTAAAGTTGATTGAATGTAATATGAGGTATAAATGATGGGGTTTTGAGTTAAATTGGTAAAAAGGGCGCGTCAACTGTATGACCACAATTCAATGCGCCACTCTAGTCTATGATAGGCTAGGGAAGAAAGACCCATGCCGGATCCAGCCTTAGGTAGGGGGATGAAAGAGAATGTCACAGGGTACCCAACACATCGCTCGCTCACTCCTCTTACAACAACTTTGCGTTTACTAGTTATGTATAATTTTTTTTAATTACTGGCCCCGATTCATGTACATTTATCCCGGGTATAGGTGGTATAAGGACGGCCCCTATTCAGTAACTTCACGGGTTTTACTCTGTCACGGGACCGACTCCGTCGAGGTCGAAAGGTATGATTTACATGGCAGTGGACGTCAAATGTGAACACAATGATTCACAGTCAGTTGTCAAATATTTGAAATGACATAGATGTGTGTATTATTTCCAATCGGGGAGAAATTGGATTTAAATGGTATAATTTTATGAAAAAAGGGGAAAGCACGGGACTCTCAGGGTAGGCTCTTTCTAGAGGTAGGTTTTCTTTGAGCATACTATTGTTATCGTTTGAGAAAGTTAATAATCTGGTTGTGTTTACGTGTAGGCCAAGGCTTATCATCCACCATTTTATACAAATATAACCCCAGTCGGCTCGGTTGTCACGGATTATATCGCAACCGATATCGACCTCAACTGGGTCGATCACTTACAACAGAGACGATTACCGTTGGAAACCGCCCGGGTCCAACTCCGTCCGAGTTATAGAATCGCAGTCGGACATGGCAGGATAGGGCCTGGTTAAGTCTGGGCAACTCTCATCCAATCAAAAATTTCCAATGCAACAACAGACACAACAAATGTTATTTTCCACTGCATTCCACAGCCATGTAAATCAGCAAATTAGCAAAAGAACACTGAAAATTTCCACCATCTTTTGTTTTACTTTTTCATTTAGTGACAGGAGTTTGCGTGAATTCATTTAAAGAAAAGAAAAGGCTTATTATTGCCGTAAATTTTGGAATAGCCTAGGACTATCATACCATTCTTTATCTGCATTAGGCTTTTAGTAATCAAAACTAGTTATTTGTGCGGGATGTGTCTGAACAAGGTCGTGCAGGTCTAGGGTTGCCTAGGAGAGGCCTAGGGCTTGTCAAACGTGTTATGTTAGCATTAATTGAATGTAGTCCTATAGCCTAATGGAACTTTAGGCCTACACTGTTGTATTATGAATAAGTTTATACATCTGGACCTAGGCCCGGGACGGTTTCTGATTTGTATTATGAGAGTAATGACAACTTTTCTCGTTTAACACATAGATGCAAAATTTAAAATGTCCGCCATCTGTTTACGTATTTTCTTATCCCCGGTCGAGGCGGGATAAGTCTTCATGAATTGGATTCGGAGTTATACCGCACTTATACCACCTAACTCGGCTTATACCGGGATAAAAATGTACATGAATCGGGGCCCTGGAGTTGCAAAATAAACAAAACGTATAGTTGTTATACCGCCTTCGTTTCATTGACACTTCGTTATTGTAGAATTCAAGATTGCCGCCGTGCTGTGCCGGCGCGGCGGCAGCGCGCTCGGGGCGAATGTTTTCGGACCAGCTACTACTCGCAGTTTTGTCGAGCAAACGGAGGTGTCGATGAAACGGCGGTGCCCGGGCTTCTCAAAAGTTGTCGATGAAACGGTGGTCACGAACATTTCAAATATTAAATGAATTTGTCGAGGAAACGGCGGTGTCGATGAAACGAAGTGTCGATGAAACGAAGGCGACCCGCTTTTTGACATATTTATGATGGATTTACCCCAAAGCGTTTCCTCAGAAATAAGCCAATTTGCTGATGACTGCACGATCTATAGGAAAATATTTACGAAAGATGACACTGATGCACTCCAGACCGATTTGGACAATATAAACACTTGGTCTGTTGAAAATGGAATGAAGCTGAACCCTTTAAAGAGTGTATTCATCAGATTCTCTAGATCTAAGAACCCATTGCGTTGCAGTTACCAAATAAACGGTTTGCCAATACTGGAAAAGAATGGTGTCAAGTTATTGGGTATCACAATAACTAGTGATCTAAAATGGAATACGCATACTGAAATAGTAAGAGCTAAAGCCTCCAGACAACTCTATTTTATAGCAAGAAACCTTCATCATGCTCACGTCGGTATTAAACGGGCTGTATACTTAGCATTAGTGAGACCTCATCTCCTTTACGCCTGTCCAGCATGGGATCCCACATCAGATTATAACAAAACAAAATTGGAGCGTGTACAAAGTCGAGCAACGCGCATTATAGCTGCAAGGACAAAATTTCAAAGTGACAGTGCTACTGCAAGACGTACATCTTTAGACATTCCATTGCTTGAAAGTTACAGGAAAAAAGTAGAACTGCAATTTCTATGGGGAATGTTACACGGTACTATTGATCTGGACCCATACGCAAGATTGCAAGTCTGTAGTCGAGGAGCAGAACTTGGTAGAGGATTAATTCTCAAGCCACCATTTGCAAGAACAACAGCTTACCAAAATGGCTTCTACTACAGGACTTGTAATGAATGGAATGCTATTCCTTTGGAGTTAAGGGAGATTCGCTCATTAGACTCTTTTAAATCTGCCCTAAGCACACATGTTTTTGCTTTACAAGTTAATTCTGCAGTTTCTTTTTACTGATTCATTTTTATAATAATGCATTGAAGTGTATATGTATTGACTTATTTTCTATATTTTAGATTTACTAATGATTGTAATAATGTTGTTATCTTTTATTATATTTATTGTTATAAGGTTGGCAGTCACCAAGTGTGTTTGGAGCTCTGCTCTTTTCTGCCATCCTCGTGATACATTTAAACAATGAATGTGTTACGGAACAAATAATAAATAAATAATAATAAACCAGCCACGGGTAAGGGGAGGAAAGGGGGTTTTCACGTCGCGTTCGTCATTGTCTTTGTCATCGTTCGTGGTGTCATTGTCGTCACCGTCGTCGAGAGGTCGTCAAGGGAAGGGGGCAAGGTCCCCGACGACGATTGCCAGAGCTCGCCTTTATTTTCAGGCAGTAAATTACTACCCTTCATACTAGCTGATGTTTGCGAGGTGGACTTTTTCTCTTGAATCGCCTTGTACGATTAGCAGAGCCATGCATGCTTTGGGCCAATTCTACCCCGGGCCCACACGGGGATTAAGGGGGTAATGCATCCTTAGCATCCCAGAACTCTTCAAATCCATGTAGACCTGTTCTATTTATTTTCATTTGAATAGGGAAACAAACAACGTTTAAGAATAATTTATGAATAAAGAATACGGAGTCCAGGGCAATGCAAAGCTAATTTGCCACCAGAGCGCAGTTCGATTGACGTTTGGGGGCAGTTGTCTGGATGTTGTTCAAATGAGAACTTTAGGTAGGGGCCTACTTGTTCATTATCGGGACCCCCTTTAAATTTTTTGACAGCCCCCCCCAGTCGGTAATATTTTTTTAGTTTTTCAATAGAATGAATATCAAACTTGCCGAGCACCGAGGAGGAGGCCGTTGCTAAAACGGAGTGTCTTAAGCCATGTTAAGTGGCGCCAAGAAGGGGGCTTTACCTTTGCGCCACGCTATCCTGTTTAACAAGCAGGTTTCAACTGTAATTTACGTTAAATATAGGTTCAATTAGGTTATAATGAACAAGTAACAAATTTTAATAACATCTATAGTCTATGGCAGAGCGTATGCTAAGAGTTTGCTGGAACCACAATGTAGAGTCCTGTGCCCAAACCTTGATCATGCAATTCTGGTGAAGATTCCGGGTGAACCATCTTGGCATTGGGACCGTGCCAAGCTGTTACAAAAAAAATTAAAAATTAAACAATTATTAAATAACAATTTAACATAGCAAAAAAAACTAAACCAAGGTAGATAAAGAAGCTCACCCAGGTAACGTCTTTGTCGACTAGAAGAATGTTGTAAGTGGCGCTGGTGGCCCGACGGTGAGCTGATTTGGTACTATGTATATTCAAATCTTCGTCATTTGTTGTCGCCAATATTTCCCTGCAGTACATTGTATTATTTATTAGTTAAGCTAAAAATATCGCCGAGAATGACGCGGCGCGGACTTTGGTCGCCCCATTCGTGGTGGTCGTGGCCCTCTAGGTCTAGAACCTATTCGATTGTATTTGGTCGCCAGCATGAAACCGAGGCTTTACAGTATTTAACGTAATCCTTTGATGCAAGGAGAACTTTTAATGAGAATTCATATTTCTGTAGAAAATCTTCTAAAATGGATTTGTAAGACAAATAGTACCTTTCTCGTTAACCTCTACTGTAAAACATTCCATTTACAATGTAGTTTTACTGCTCAGTGCCATTCAACAGTATTCAATAACAATAGACTAATAAGTAATAATAATATTAAGTTTAGATTGGAGAAGGGTTAACAGTAGGGTGACCAGATGGCCAGGAGTGAATTTCGGACACTCTCCAGGCGAAAACAGAAGGGGGGTTTGGGGGGCGAGCCCCCAACAACAGCGCCGCAGGCGAATGTTTTTAAAATCGGGGTTTTTGGAGTGTTTTCTGAGCGTTTCAGAAAAAATATCGAACTGAATTAAATACTGAAATACTGTCGTTTAAGAAGTCAAAAATCAGAAAACCTAAATCAAATCGAACGCTGGCGAGAATTATTAGGTATTGAGTTTTGGGGCTTGGAAAGTTGGTACTTGGTAGCAAGTAAGGGATTATTTTACAAGATATAAATTCAATAACCGTTTATTACAAAATAAACTAACTATAATTAATAGTTAAATAATCATAATCATTATAATAATAAAGGTACCTAACATCGAAGTAAAGAAAACTCCACACACACTGCCGTTCTGTTTGTGCCACGCCGATTGCCGCGTCGCAGTTGCCGCCTGCTGGTGAGCGCTAAGCTAATACGGCGTATTTACACAACAAACTGACAGTTGTGGCGGCGCGACAGATTACAAATTTACTGCCGACAGTTTCTCGTCTCGTAATTGCTTTTTTGTTTTTATTTTCTAGTTGAAATTTTAATTAATGATTTTTGAAAAGCAATAAAATAAAATTGTGAATTGACCAATTTCGGGACAAAAGGCGTCCCGAAATGAAATATTCGGGACGCGGGACAATTGCGTCAAATTCGGGACTGTCCCGCATTTTCGGACGTCTGGTCACCCTAGTTAACAGGCTGGGAAAGCATAGAGAAAAAGGCTGGGGTCGACAAAACTTTTCACCTGCTGATGACAACTGCAGCTTATTGTAAGTTTTTTTTTAACCTTCATCCACAACGCGTTTCGTCCTTCTGAGACTCGTCAGGTGGATAGCGGCCACTAAAAATCAGCTAACAAGTACATACAAACAAAACTCACAACACATAACTAAACCTGTGGTCGAGCCATAGAACCACTAATTGTAATAATAATATAAAATATTAATATTAAAAAAGGCCAAACACACCTAAATAAAATTTAAAGGTAGGCCTAGTCATAGCAGTCAACTGCGACTGAAGCACGATGTATAGGAAGACAAATAATAAATAAATAAATTTTATTATATGTTATGTACAATTTTATTCAGCTGCCTGACTAGATACAATAAATAATAAATATGTCAATTTCAACAGTCTAATACATTTAATTAAAATCGTATCAAATCATGGAAAGTTGAAAACTAAATAGTACTACAACGTAACAACTGTACTACAACAGAGGAATGAAAGTAAAAAGATAAATCAATCAAAAGCTGGCTAATATAAAACATGAATAAACAATACCAGTAATTTATTTTATTAATGTAGGCCCAATCATGATTTAAAACTACAATATTAATTGCAGAAATTACAAAATGGACAGTAGGCCTACATGTTTTTTATTCGGGTGAAGTTTGACTAAGACAGATGTAGCGATTAGTACAAGTATACCAGAATGTTATGTTGGCGTAATTACATAATTATGGTCAGTTGGTCTACCTCAAATAGAAATACCCATTCTTGTAAGTGGCTATCTACATTCATTGGGTCACTTTTGTCATCAATAGAATAGAATAACTAATTTAGAACAGTTGAGGAGATATTTCAGATTACAAGGCTGGGATGAACTTGCACAAAAAATTATCCGATTACTCAAAAATGTATGTGTAGGGAAATCTAAACGAATCTTTTGCCAAACCTATAGTAGGGGTCCAGAATAATAATGAGTTGCAAATTAGTTTTTAAATAGGATTTTGTAGTATATTTTTTTAAAACTATTAACGAACACATATTACTATTAGTATATTTTGTCATATTTCTCACTTTGTCAAATGCAAACATGAAAAGATTGTGAAGTTACTTTATTTCATGTAAATTTGCGCAAAAAGCCTAGAAATAGTGTTATAGATTGCTTTGGGGTTGTAGCTCTTCAGAAATATATGTTAAATTTGTGTCAAACTTTATCCAAAACACAACTAACATGTTGATTTACTTTCTCTACAGAATTAATTTATATTTTATACCAATATTACCGTATTTACTTGATTACAGGCCACCATGAAGTAATGACTGCATCCTTCTTTGACCACGTAAATTTCAAATTATATGATGTAGGCTCTATTGACTTTTGAGAAACGGCTTCACACAATGACCACACCCCACTGTTTAAACTAGATATTTTAATACTTAGTCCTACCCGATACCTTTATTTGCATAAATACAGAATGCACATTTTCTGAACCCCTAATGTAAATAATAGGCCCTACATTTATGAAACAAACAAAATTATGCTACATACTGTAATATGAATTCAAAGTTCAATTACCAAATTGTTGTTTATCAAGAAAATCCCGAGAGGCCTTAGAATCTGTTCACAAAATTTAATGAAAACTGTTGTTTAGGCGATGATTCGAGCACACTTTCATTCAGTTTCTGGGCTTAAAAATAGTCAACGACCTAAAGGTGCGGTCGAGAAGAGTAAGTAAGACACTTTTGTATGACACACAACAATTTGATTTACAACATTAACAGACAAAAATACATTTTACAATATATGTAATCTATTTGTGAACAATGTCGATACTCGATAATAATATGCAGCAGCCTACTTGAATCATTTTATTAATTAACGGAAAAAAATTAACTAATCTTCAAATAAACAAATATGCAGTCAAGTTTTACAATTCATTTTTAAGGACTGTACCTGATCAAACCAATTTGAAAACAAATGTATTAAAGATTAACTATTAAATTTAACATTATATAACAAGTGTATGTATAACTTTACTACTGGACAACATACCCAACTGAATTTCATGTTTATGAAGTTTGACTACAAATTAATATTGTACATAATATCTGCAATCTACTTAAGTGCCAGGGCACAGTTACTGTTAGTAAGCTCAACATAACAAACACATTGCAAGTAGGTAAATTGTTCACAAAAAACACCGTATCATCTTGAGTATCGGGATTTATTAAACAATTTATAAATATTTATATTTCCCGATTTAAAGAGGGTACGTATTTAACTATTTATTTCAGCATCGCGTATCATATCGCTTTCAATCGATCTTCGCTTTATCATGAAAAGTGCTTCGAGAACATTGTTGCAAGACAGCTGTTCCTGACAATAACAATTTACAAACGCAAAACAGCTGCTTATAATTTCAGAGGTAAGTAGTGGGTGGGACAAGAAGAACGGATTAACCTTGTATTTGACTTTAGAAGCCTACTAAAGAAGGTCTAAAGACAAGTTGATAAAAACTAAAAAGAAAAGAGGTTAGAAGAAACAATTGGCAACATTTCAATATGATATTAATTAGTAAGCCTAAATATCACTCAGTCTATGGTTAATCAAATTTCCATCCACTTGGCATCTATAAACAAACTTCCACCTAAGTTGTCTGTACAATTCACATTCTTATTACCGGTACCGTGTATGTGACCATCTTTCTAGACTCAAATTAGAGAATTTAATTCTAGGCTCATTAAGCAGGTCAAAATGAATCACAATACAGTACCTTTGAATTCAAATAAGATTGTCAATTGGAGCATGTGCTGAAAGTAAAGTCACATTGGATTGCTTCAAAAATATGTTAAATTATAGATTCTACCAAAATGTCAAATTAAGTCATTAGAACTTAGAACCTACATATTATAATAACAAAATTTAAATAACCCATCTTACAGGCCTGGTAACTAACTGTTTCTGTCGTTCCTCTTCAGCTTCTACAGTATGTGATCAAACCTGATCATTATAACAAAAATTTTTTTACAAAAAAGTAATATTTCAGCACCGTCGAGTTTGTTTATGCCTAAACTCGGCCATCCAAGGTAAGGCCTACCATTGAAGTGTAATTTTAAGTTAAGTTAATTTATTGATTCTAAATGGATGAAATCCAAATGACATATGCATAAACACTTGAAAATTGTTGTCGTTTTACTATTGCAAATCAAGTTGGTAAGAGTTCAGAAAACATGAAATTGACTAAAAAAGTAAGAGGCGAATATAATCACAAGATCGTCACGGTATTTGGTATTCCCCTTCGAGTCGTAGACGTCGTCATTAGTATTATATTATCAGTATCAGTATGTTGGTAGGCCTAATATAAAACGAGAGACAAGGGAAAAATAAGAAAGTGATGCCTATAACAATTTAATAACATGTGTCAAACTCAGAAAATACAGCTACTTTCTCTTCATCTAACAAACTAATTTTATGTGAACTTATAAATTGTATCGAGATGGACCGATTCCAGAATTTGTCGTTGCCGATTACAGTTTCTATGAACCGCTTCCGATTCCAAAAGTTATTTATTTAAAACATGACATTTAACTACAATGTCAATAAGGAAACTTGCATGAAAGTAGGACATAAGAGGACACTTTCAAAATCAGCATAAGTGAAATAGCTGGTCTGAAATTAAAGATGACGTCTCGAATGTGGTCAGCAAAATCTTCCGATACCACTAGTATCGACCGATTTCAATATCGGCATTGGGCTTATGGTTAGAGGCATGAAAATTTAGCATTTTAGGTTATTGATGCTAAATCAGCAAGTATAAATTCTTAAAAATGCTACAAAATGCTAAATTTACTGAAAATAAGGTTTACCTATACTAATTGAGAATTGGTTTAGCATTGTATTCAAACGTTTAAAGTGACTACATTGAATTGAAATGTTCCTATAAAGCATAATTTGAATTCATTCCCCATTAAAAATACAAGAAACTCTCCACATTTGGGGTTTTGGTGGAAAGAAGAAAATTAATGCTACAAAATGCTAAATTTGGAAAAATTAATGCTAAATATTCAGAATATAAATGCTATCTTTTCATGGCTCTACCTATGGTCCATCTCTAATAATTACCATAGGGCCTACATCAACAATACACAACACAATGTAACCCATCATAGAATCAGTTAACATTAAAAATTAAAATGAAATTTTAGAAATTGGCTGTACATTTGAAAGTCATTAGCCAAGTGACAAACATTACTTTGTTGCAAAGATGATTTAGTTATAGACCTAATGATTAGGTTTTTCACACATATCATCTTAAATAAGGATCAATGACTTTTGACTGTATTGCCAATATTTAGTTAGGTTTATAAACAAGACTGATCACAGAAAATACGCGCAAGCACGATTGAGACGAAGGAAGACGCATCACTTCTGCTATGTTACCAAGGAAATATGTCCATCTATACGTACATCTCGTACGAGTGATTACCCGTACTACATCATCAACCATACCCTCTCTGTTATATTCTAGTTCAACCTCTGCATATATACATCTACCATGTTTACAATATGAGGTTTTATGGTAGATTGTTTGCAAAATATAATGCAAGGAAGAAGACATCTAGGTAATATTATGCAGGTACATGGGTGAGGTATGTGATTTCTTATTTCATAATTTAATTGATTTTTTAAAATGTTTAAATATCTAATGGCGTTTTCCATTGGCCGCACTCAGGTCGCACTAGTGCGCCCTAGTCCGCACTGGATTGCCATTTGTCTTTTAATTTGTTCAGTTTTGTAACGTTATTCAAGTGGAGGTTGACAACAATGACATCTCTGCACTCGCCGAGTGCATGCCAATGGAAAACGCCATAAGACTTAAATCAACATAATCAGTGTCTTGTGTGAAAAACATTATTGATTTACTGATAATGAAAATAGAAACAATTGATTTTATTTTAAAAACCCTGCATGAAGGTTGGTTAAAACAATTATGCCTAGTAAATTAATCACAATACGAATCATCAAAAGGAAAAATTTGGATATGCATAGTAAAGTAATACAATATATTATTTAAGAATTAAAGAACAGTGTTTAGGCCAAATATTTTCCTCTCATTGATCAAATTATCAGTTCTTATAAGTACCCAAGTGACAAGGGGCAACCTCAAATGTTTCCTCTTACATTGTGTATAGATGCTACCCTGACGTGATCTGATCGGCAGTGTGCTGGCAGTGCTGACTGGATCCTTGTTTTAAAATTAGTATAAGTATTACTGTACTATTCACTAGAGGTGTGCGAGTGAGTACTCAAAACGTCTAGTCGAGTAGTTGGTACTCGACTCGACTCAGACGAGTCTTTAACGAGATTCGAGTCGAGTTAGAGTTTTCCCGCCACCTTATTTGAATTGAAACCGACCGAGCCACGACGTTCGCGGCCTACATTTTGGCAGATGCGAGCACAAAGTGATGTGAATCTCGTGATACAAGTCGGGGAAAAAATATGCACACCAACTAATTGGGAAGAAAATAAATCTTGGAAGCCTCCATTGTCAAGTATCTGCAGTAATTTTACAAGCAAGTCGACGAGAATGTAGTACAAAACATTTATAAAATCATCAATATGATCAAAGACAGCTCAACACGTTCGTCCGATCGCCGTCAGTTGATAGTTGATACAGGCACATTTCTCCAGAGCCAGAGAGCCGTGGGAAGATCGCGATTTATGATGCACCCCGCCGGCTTAATGCAACTTCTTTGAGAAATATGATGCTTATCTCTGAGCTCCTGTGTTCAATAATAAAGTTCGAAAATTTTATGTGAAAGTCATATTGTTCACTTTATTAATATAATTTATTATCGTAAATTAATTCCAAACATTTTATTACCGAAAACAACAGCTGTCAATAGTTTTCCCAGGAGGCTAGCATATTTTTGTCTTGAGACTGTATTATATTATAATGATGTGGCTCGAGTAGCAGCCTGTAATCTTAGAGATAAAATAAGCCCGGCTGTAGACTGCCGTCGCTGCAATGTTTCAAGGTCACCACGTCACATGATCCCTCCCCCCACCACAGTTCCCGCCCTTCACAGCAGCTGGTCGGTTGCGCAAGCGCTCTACATGCCAGCTCATCAGTTTAGAACGGTAATGCAGGCAAGCAAGGTCCTAGCTCGATGCCCAGTGTTGACACTCGACAGTAGATTACGCGTTGGACTACAGTGGCATATGAAAGAATACATTTTAAATGAAACTATTAACATCTGGAGATAAATATAGTTGTGTAGCTCGCTCCTTACTATGTAGGGGGGTTGGAGTTTCAAGTTGCTTTTGTATGTGGTAGGTATTAAGCACATTAAGATAAATACAAGTTGTGTCTTTAAGTACCCATATCATTTCATTTAATTAATTGCACTTTTTGCAGAGAGTTTTGAATTTGAATTTACTACCTTGTACTTCTTAAATAGTATTGTATTGTTGAACTATTTTGGCCCCCTGCAAAGGCTATGCTATGGAAGCATAATATTAATTTGGTAATTTGATTGCATACCGGTACATACATATGGCCTACATAAATACAAAAACAACATATGGATTTGAAGATTTTTGTTTACTACTCGACTCGACACTCGCGAGTAGTTTGGTACTTGAACTCGACTCGACATGAAAAAGTGCTACTCGCACACCCCTACTATTCACATTTTCAAATTTAAATTAGCTGACGATCTCCAACTCTCCACTCAGCAGATTGGCTGTTGATCTCTGCTGAAGGCGTGGTCAAGATACGAGCATAACATTTAATTCAATCCAAGTCCCGAACTACCTGTACTACGAGTATGACACGTTTTAATTGTGTTCAGAACTGTTTTCAAACAGTTTCTGACAGGACAAATAAATGACTGCTATTAGCTGTCCAGTTTCAAATCTAATTCATGGGCGTCACAGGTACCCTTTTGAATGCATAGCCTATACGCACATTGTATACAATCTAAATAAATTAGGCGTACTTTTACTGCAGCAGGTTACTCAACGTGACAATAAGTAAGTGGACATAACTTCACTAATGAGCTTTTGACTGAACAGATTAAACACACATTTATGCAGTGGCCCTATTATATTACTAAAAGTAGATTCTTCTTGTGTTAAAAGTTAGTAGAGTTCCTTAATGGATTGAGAGTATTTTTGGTTTGAGATTCATCAATGAAATTGTATTAAAATGTAATTTTTAGGCATTTTAAAAGTATTTTAGTTATATTTGATTGAACTGAGATTGATGTTACACATTTGGAACAATACCAGAGCATTTCAATGAATTGCCATAAAACCTCTATTATGAAATCAAAATTAAAATTTAATCAATCAAGTGGCATATGAATATGACTAATCATTAATCAATCATTCAATAATCATGGTAAAATGTAGTGGTGCTAAAAAATATTGATATTTCAACACGATATAGATATCACGGAAAAATTGAGCATATTTTCGATATCAATATCCCTGCACCACATCGGAAATATCACAGCTATAACATAATCAACATTATATATTAAGCCGTGGCCTACAGTACGCACTTCTGCAGTTGACAACAACGCTTCAATGAACGAAGAACCAAGTATGCCCACGATGAGTAGTCAAGGTACGTGTATACGCCAATGCAAGCGCACTCTCCCTCCATATTCGCTCACGACTCGCAAAATGAACTGCGCATGAGACGCTACGGTACTACAGAGGCGATCGTAGTAGCGACTAGATAGCCGTTATACACATGGACTTATTCAAGTGATCTCGTTAAAGTTTATGTAGGACCTATATTTTATTTTAAAAATATATGTGAATCCTATATTTGCATAAATACAACCATTTGGCAACGGGCACAACTTGATACCATGATAACAGTCAATATACCTTTCACTCTATGTTTTCTACTTTCTAAGAAGTTAATCAAGTAACATTACTCTTGCACATATCTGTGTTATTTCCTCGGTAACACTAAGCAGACAGCCTTCCGTCTCCAACACGCTTGCAGGTTGACTATCCCACCCCTACACCAACTATTACTTGTTCACAGCTACCCGTTAGTTGCTTCTAGAAGATCCGTGTTTAGTGGTAGATCTTCAAGTAGGCCTCCTCAAACATGTCCAACTCGTTGGTCACGTAGTTGGCCTTGTTTCGTAGAACCTTGGCTGAGTTGGCTGCCTCCTCCAACATACGGAGTTGCTTGTCCAACGACTTGATGTCCTGGTCCATGTCGTTTGTGGCTTCATCAACTAGGTGGCACAGGCGAGCAAACGTGCTCGAAAGCTCTCTGGAAGAAGAACGGAGGAGTTTCACGCATTTTTGCACACGCACATTTTTCACAAGTGGTACAAATGAATTTAATTTTAAACAAAGGTTAAGTTCATTAGTTGTATTAGAAGTGTGCTTAAGACTTGGCATCTACGTGCCGTACCTGCTAACATACGTTAGTCAGGCACTGAAAAATATTAACACCATAAAAGCCCAGACCAAAACATTTGAATCGAAATGGGCTAAAATGTAGGCGGTCGAGAATTCAGGTGCGTAGTAGGGATGACATTGGGTACCCGAGTGCTCGGGTTACCCGAATTTATACTTACAATTCGAATCTTCTTCAGTTACGATTTTTAGTCAAATTAAACAACCACAACAAACTAAAACACTGCAAATTTATATAAATGACAATGTGGAATTTAATACTGGCCATGATATTTTCACTTACAATTTTACATAGTACTTCTTTCGGTGATTTAGTTTGTTACAGATCTCGTGGCTTTGTTTCTCCTTCAGGTCATTTTCATTTGCCTAATTGTTTTTCAGTGTTTGTTTTCATGTTTCTAGTTATGCTCTACAACAAGTTTATTTACGATATGAAAACAATTAAATTTGAGTATTATCGCAGTTTCACCGGTTATGCAAGCTAATGATCTTTTAAAGAGAGTACTTACTGTTGTACTTGATGGCTGCAATTCGCAGAGGTCAGATCAACGATAAGGCGAAGTTTCCTGGTGGCGTGGTCGACGTACTGGCGTTTGAACTCTCGCTCTCTGGCTTTGTTGGTGAATGTGAGACGCTCGTAGAGGTAGAGGCAACCGTAAAGAGCACCAGACACGAGAATTAGGCGCCAGCCCACTGTCTTCAGCATCTAAACATGGTACGTACACGAGGAATCACTACTATAGGCAATTTGAAATAGGGAGCATTAATTCATCAATTTCTGACTGAAAATGTTCGTTGGAGGAACAATCAAAATTGGGACGAATTTCGATAATCGTAGTATTTGCAGCATACAACACAGCCCAGAAAACGATACCAGCGGCAGCTTGTAGCTCAGCTGTCGTTGGGATATTACCAAAGCAAGACAGCCCACTGGCAGTGCCACTCGAACCACAACACTAAGCATATAAAGCGGGTGCGAGCTAGGAGGCACAGAATGGTTTCGGGAGTGAAGTGTAAACCACAATATAGGGATGCATACAATAATCAATATTCAATAATGGATATCATTTCGATAATCGATAACCAAAATTCATTATCGATTATCGAAATATCAAATAATTGGTCAATAGTGGCACAAACCAAACTCTAAAGACGGAAATTATCTCACGTTGTGCCATGCACTGGCTGGGCTGATGGTGCCACACTCGAGATTTATGTTTAGAAATGAGGTATCAGTCGAAAACTGAAGCCAAACACATGACATCGAAGACAGCGAGGCAGCAAACGGAACGCGATTGTATTGTTTTGATTTACACTTGCCACACTTGAGGTTCCAGGCTTTGTTGGTGATAACGATATTATCGATAATATCGATTCGATAATGAGTAATGACATACCATTTTGATAATCGATAATGAAAAAGTATCGATGTGCATCCCTACCACAACACACGAGATAATTACAACTAACACAAAGACCTAGGTCACAATATAATTTAGACCCATATGTAGAGATGTGCAAAAATGGTGACAACGAAATTTGCGAATTTTTTTCAAGGTCCTTTTTAGTGCCTAAAATGTAATATTGTCGACGAATTACATCCATTTAGACATGGAAAAAACACATTATGAAATCGCGAAATTCGCGAAATCTCGTGTATAGCGCGAAATAACGAACGAAACGTCGAAATTGTATGAAACTTGTCAAAACGCGAATTAACTCGCGAAATTGAACCGTTTAGAGTGCAAAATGTAAGGGATGGTGGAGGTGCCGGTCCAGTTTTGGTGGAGGTGCCGGTCCAGACTGAATATTACGCGTGCGGTAGGCGGTACAGTCATCAAACAGTCAACGCAACGCGCGCGTCACGGGCTTCACGGAAATAGACCGCGGAAATAACGGTGCATATATGGCTTCGCGGAAATAGTCCACCAAAATAACAGTGCATACAAAAGTTTATTTTTTGTTGGGAATCGACTCTGAATCGATTTTTAGGTCACAATGATCGATTCTAACTTTTTGTAATCGATGTCATCCCTAACTTAAGGGGGTCCGTTTTTTTTTTTTTATTTTTTGATTTTTGGATTTTTTCGAAACATTTTTGACAATTTTTTCGAAATCGCAAAAAACGCGAAATTTGGGTTTTTTAAAACGAAATTTGGGTTTTTATATCACCATTTTTCATTACCTCTACCCATATGGTACAGTCTAGTCAGGGAAGAAATCACCAGGGCACAACAACACGGGTGGAAGCCACCGGATACGCTGTGAGATCGCTAGTTGCCAGTGTTGGACGAAGGAGACGGACGTCACCGTAAATTCACACAAGTTACAGTACAACCTTGATAGTACGACGATCAGGAGAGACAGGCAAAACGTCGTTATATCACGATCGTCGTACTATTAAAATATAAATTAAAAAATCAATTTATAGATTACTGTGATTAAGCAATACAGCTTTAATGGTAAAAACACACAAATATCAGTACAAATGCCATAAATAATAATTAATAATATATGTATTACTGTTTTATAAATGTTTATGATAAAACTAAACATGCTACGTAACGGGACATAAATATTTACAAAAGTCAAGTGCCATTCATTGCCAGCGTCAGAGTGACAGCGCCTAAGTGTATGAGTGGGAGAGAGAGAGCTGCGGAGATGTAACTTGTCGTAGCTGGGCCGGCCGGCCGGCTGAGGGGTGAGGAAGGATGTGCGCAGACACCAGCGCGCATACGATCCACTTCACAGCTGATTGTGCACGTGTTGTGATGACTGACTGAAAGGAGTGGAGTGGGACGAAATGCGCACACCCAAGTGCGCGATCGATCCATCTGGCCCGGCTGAATGTTTACGTCGTGTGTGAAAGGAATTTATGATTTAAGTGATCGTAATGACTCTGCGTCATTGTACACATCTGTCGCGGGCCGTCGCCTACACTTCACTTCTTGCGTTTAAAGAAATCCGATATTTTTGACTGCTTTGCACCTTTCTCGTTTATTTCGATCAATGCGGCGTGCATGGAGGTCACGTTCCTTTGTACCTCGTCACTAACTTTATGAGCGTTCACGTATCTTTCTACGACTTCAAATGCCAACATCGCGTCAATGAACTTTGGCACTGGTAAGTTGTCTTCGATATCGGCGTCGCTGCCTTGATCGTCAACATCACTATCTGCATCCGGCACCGCCATCATGTCATCGACAATGTCATCAATAGACAACAGCTGGCCTGTGACGAGATTCTCGTCAGCTTGCATGTACTGTTCCACAGTGCCTGTACCGCCCATGTTTTCCCAAGTCTCGGAATCAATGTCAATAACAACATCGTCAATGTCATAAGAATTGTCGTCATCAATGTCTTCGTCGTGTTCATCATGACTAACAAAGCCAGCTTTTTTGAAGCACTTTTCTATGGTTAGTGGTTTAACCTGGCTCCACGCGACTGCAACAAACCTCATTGCCTGTGAGATTGAAAGAAAGAAAAAATATGTATTAAAAGCCTAATTTTATTCAAAAGTTAATTTTAAAATTTAAAGCATTACGATCTCGTGTCGTCGGTAAACAAAAGCTCAAAGCACATTGATTTTGATATTTAATAATGAACTAGCGTTAATTAATTTACGTAAAATTCACGAATTAAATTTAAACTTGTAGGCCTATATTTATTTCTTACCTGAAGGATATTCACTCGTTTAGCCCGCTCTTTGTTGTGGGTCATAGCCTGTAGGATTCTATGGAGCAATTGCTTTTTGTAGAAATCCTTCATGTTTTTGATTATTCCCAAATCCAATGGTTGGAGCTGGCTCGTGCAGTTGGCTGGGAAAAACTCTAGAGTCACATTACGGAGATAATCCGTATTTTGGGGATGTGACGAAGCCTGGTCAATGAAGAGTATAATTTGACGATTTTGAGCCCCCATCTTCGCATCGATGGCTCGCACCCAATCTTCAAAAACTTTACTTGTCATCCAAGCTTTTTTATTGTGAGTGTATTTTGTGGGTAAGTTTACCACGTTCTTAAAACAATGTGGCTTTCCTGCCTTGCCGATTACGAGCGGCGGCAACTTTTCGCTCCCATCTGCGTTTGTGCACAGCATCACTGTGATGCGTTCCTTCGAACGCTTCGCGCCGTGGCAGGTGTCGTTGTGAAATGCCAACGTCCGGTCAGGAAGTAAATTAAAAAACAGACCGGTTTCGTCGGCGTTGAAAATGTTTTTTGCATCATACCCTTGGATTAAATCAGGGAGTTTATTATGTTTCCAATCGGACACTGTGTCTACGTCAACCGACGAACTTTCCCCACACACTTTCTTTGATGTAATGCCGTGCCGCTTTTTAAAGTTGTGCAGCCATCCAGCTGACGCGGTAAAATCACTTGTTACATTCATGCGCAGGCTTATTTCTCGGGCCTTTTCAGATAATAATGGGCCACTGACGGGTAAGTTTTCAGCGCGGGCCTGACCAAACCATTGCACTAGTGCAGTCTCTACGTCTGCAAATTTGCCCTGACGAACACGAATCTTCTTGCTGCTGGATGGACCACTAAGTGACACATTTTTTTGAATCTCGTTTCTTTTAGCTAAGATAGTTATGGGTAGACCCTTGAAATCACCGTTTTCCGTGCTCTAAACAATTTATGAGTGAATAGTAAATAAAGTTTTTGTGAGCTACGAGTTTTTCAAAGGTTTTTGTTGCTTAGCGGACCCATTCAACGACGTTGTAATGAGAGTGTCCCGTTATGATGCAACGTAATATTAAAAGTGAAATACATAGAACCTTATGGGAATTTGTAGGAATGTCCAAAAAACGTCGTTCAATTGCGATCGTCGTTTTAATAAGGGTCGTTATAGCAAGGTTGTACTGTAGTGTTAAAAATATAGCCCTTGGTTAGTTGTTAAATACGCATATTAATTTATTGCCTCCAACAACAAAGTTACCTCCACAAGTGCAATATAGGCTCTCACATAAAATTTAAAAAAATAAAAAATTAATTAAAGGAGTCTACACCCACACTGAATGATCGAAATAACATTGACACAGAATTGTGTCTTGGTGTGTTTTGATCTCAAAGGGGGAAAGGAAATCAGTTTCTTTTGAGAGTGGCTTTGGCAAAGTGGGCGTTTAATTTTAGTCACAAATTACTAAACGTTTAAACTAGGGCTGTGCGAGCAGGGGTTTTTTAAGTCGAGCGAGATCGAGCGAGAATTTGAAAAAAATCTTGAATCTCGAGCGAGATTCGAGATCGAGCGAGATCCGAGATCAAGCGAGGTCGAGCGAAATCGAGCGAGATCGAGCGCACTGAAATTGTTGTAGGACCCCAAAGAAAGAATCGCCTACACAAAATAATTAGGCCTAGGCAGCTTCAAAAGTAAAAAATAGGCCCTAGGGCCTACTTAAAAATAATATTTAGAAAGTAAACAACATTTCTCAGTTCAGTGCATAGGGGCCTAGGGCCTAGGCGTGGAGTAGCCAAGGCCTAGCCCTAGCCTATCTATGGCAGAGGTCCTAGGCTACATGTTGAATGAAATATAATTTTTGTTTCTAACTTTATTAGTTTAATCACATTAATTTGGTAGTGAAAATATTTAATAAGTAACAACACCTGGCAGTGACCTCAGTCGCAACGAGATAGGAATGTCGTAAGAAAAACCGATAAAGTAGTTTCTCCGTTAGAGTCGATAACGAGTCGATAAAGCGCTCTCTGCTCTCTACCGCCAACTTCACAAATCACGCTTCAGTTCAGTAGCTCGCTCGATAGAGTGCGCTACCAGTGACCAGTCAAATGCGCGATCTGTGTGCGCGTCGACAGACGCATGCGCGTTGGCAACGAATTTGTGAAATTTCGACTAGGCCTAAAATAAAATGTAGATGGATGTCTTGTTGTCACTTATTGGGTGTATGCTAGTACTAGAAGTACCTAGCCTAGCTTTCGTTCTGTAGAACTTCTCTAGAGGAAAGTGTTTTAAAGTGAAGCCTATTTTATGCGTCATTTGTTAGTAGGCCCTAGGCCTCCGATCGGCGGGTTTATCAAAGCTCCGATCACGGAATGGAACCGAGACTCTGTTAGGCCTAGGCCTACAGCCTTTGGCCTAGGCCTAGCTCGTCTAGGCCTAGAGATTTCTCGACAATGTGGCATGGCAATATGAAATTATTACGCAAAAATCGTGGAATAAATATTACTTTACCACGTCGCATAACGCAAGGTCCCGCATAATTACGACCACCGTGGTTCGTGACGGAGATATCTCGAGACAAGATTTTTCGAGCAATTTGAGATTGAGATCGAGCGAGACTCGTTTTTCCGAGCAGTATGATCTCGAGATCGAGCGAGATTCGAGCAGCACTTTAATCTCGCTCGAATCTCGAAAAGTCGAGACTCGCACAGCCCTAGTTTAAACGAGCAGGGGTATTTACATGTTTAAACGTGTCAGCCTTAAAATTATCATACATATGCGACTGCAATAGTCTGAGAAATTTGAAACTGGGTATAATGAGTATGCCTGTCTGCTCGTAATAAATCTACTTACAAATCCTGCGACCAGCAGTCCGCCCATGGTGCCCTGCGAGCTGATAGTCGCCACGGCAACGCGCGACATGAAACCCCAGTCGTCCTGCCTCGAGTTACCCGGAAGCGACATCTGGTTAACGTCCAAGTTCTCGTAGGGAGACATTAAGTCTCGGGGGATTCGCTCAGTAAAGTTCTTCAGAGTTGCGGGACACGCCCGCTTGCCACCGAAACGTTGGATCATCGCCGTCAGACCTGCGAGCGGAGGCAACACATTGTTCTAAATTTAAATCAATTCAATTTATTTGCTTATTTATTTAACGTCTAGGCCCTATTCTATTCAGTTAAAAAACTGATTTACAAAGGATAACAATTTATTCATAGCCATAGACAAATACTAGGGATGTGCAAACGTTCGAAATTCATGTGAAATTCAAGTGAAAAAAAAGTTTGAAGTTCCAAAAAAAAAGTTTTTTTTGTCTTTTTTATCATTTGTAATGGGGTGCGGTCATTTTTATTTGACGTGTCCTGTTTAACATCCCTTTAATTAAGTTTGGTTTGAGTTCGATTGGGGTCGAAATTTTTGTGAAGTTCGAAGAACTATATTATTACTTATTAAAAAGAAGGGAGTGTGTAAACCTTAATTTTTGTTCGACCCGAATCTCAAACCACTAATGTGTAAGGTTCAGGAACCTTAAAATCACAACATCATAGTGAGCAATGTCAACAATGTGAATAGACTATTCAATATCGAACATGCAAAGCATTATGGGAGAAGGGGAGATTACACACTAAATGCCATGGAGTATTGCGTTTCCCAACACTGTCAGTGTCATTGCAGTCCGCCGCAAACAAGCTTATGTTATTTATCGTGTCGTGTGTGTCCCGTTTTGCAATGGAGCGTGCATGCGCAGATGATTCTGAAAATGTTCACAAATAGCTGCCCCTGAATGCTCATAACCTTGTCAAGATTTCAGACACAAATTTCCAAAATGTATTTGGGAAAATTCATTAATGAGCAAACAAATGTTGAATTATTTTCACCACATTAGACACTAGAGAAATGCAAGGCATAGAGAAGTTTATTTTTTCTTTTTCTTCAATACCACAAACTTGTTATATTATGTAAAGTAAGCAGAGACGCTAACCACAAGACCAACGAGCCACACATCCATTGGGATGAGCAAAAATAAAATACAAACATTTCTACATGATATGAGCATGCGATAACGATAAAACAACTCACCCCACGAGAACCGGAACTCTAGATCCTCGTGGAAGTCGGCGCACAGGTTGTCACAATTGAGACGGTAGAGGATTTCAAACGGCTCGCGGCGTGGAAGGATGTTCAAGGACACTTGTTTGCGGTCGATTGGCAGCAGGGCAGACATTCGTTCTGTGAATAGAAAAAGAAATTGTTTATAAGCACAAAAAACGTCTCTTGACACGACAAAGACACTGCTTACATATATATGTAACAATACTAGCCTATATATAGGGCTGGGCAAAAAATTATATTTTGATATGATATCGTAAATTGGAAATATTTTCGATATCGATATTTGATTTCACATCGAAATATAGAAATTTACGCAAAAAATGCTAAATTTTGTAATTTTGGTGGAGGTGCCGGGTAGGTAGTCTAAATTAAATTAACCTGGCTGGTGCATTTGGTGGAGGTGCCGGGTCATAAAATGCGATTGTGAGATCGTAAAAATCATTAAATAGGTTTATGGTGAAACCTTATATCAACCCTATGAAGCCACAAAGAATGAAAAAAAGACCCACTCTTAAAAAAAAAAAATGATTTTTTTTTTTTTTACAAACAACATTTTGATATATTGATATCACATCAAAATTTTTCGTGTGATATTTATAATTGAATGATATGTCATAGTCCAGCCCTACAATACCACTTAAAATTGAAAAGTAGTGTTGGGCTATGACATATTCAATTATCGATATCACACGAAAAATTTTGATATGATATCGATATATCAAAATGTAATTGAATTGTTAATTGTTGAAGTGATATAAGTCAACTTTTGGCCAAAATGAGTGTATGATCGAATATTACTAAATGAGGGACGCCGCATCGTTTGGTGAAGAAATGGTTTGTCAGATTAGTCCTTGTGTTGAATATAGCTAAAAACATGGTCCGTTTGTTGTTGAAAGGGTATAAGTCAAGGGTATAAGTCATGACTTATACCCTTTCAACAATAAACGGACCATTTTCTAGAATATAGAACGTATGAGAAAAACGTCTGGCAGGCAGTGACGGTTTATGAAATGAGTTGATTTAAGTTGATTTAAGCTTATTTAATAAGTTTAGCCTGTAGAGGACCAAAAAACATAACAAATCACAATTAATTTCCGTTTATTTGAGAAAGGGTATAAGTCAACTGTGTTTACCCTCTCATTGTTTGGCCACCCGTATATTTTTTGTCGAGAAAACTTATTCTACAAGTCAGTTATATAGGAGAGAGAGGAGAGTTATATATCGACAATTGGATTCATGAATATCTGGACAGTTTTTTTTTAGTTATCTCAGAACTTACTTTGACTCACTTATATCCCTTCAACAATAAACGATTCAATTGTTTGTATTTTTTTTTCCAAAAATCAAAATTATTAATTTTGTGGCCAAATAGGGTTGATAAGATATCACCATAAACGGTAAACCCATTTACCGTAACTATTTTTGTAATCTCACAATCGAGTTTTATGACCCGGCACTTCCACCATATACCAGCCAGGTTAGTTTAATTTCGACTACCTACCAGACACCTCCACCAAAATTACAAAATTTTGCTTCTTTAGTTTTTTTGTCTATATTTCGATATGAGCCAAATATCGATATTGAAAATATTTCCACTTATCAATATCGTATCGAAGTATCGATTTTTTTGCCCAGCCCTATTTAAAAGTCATTACTAATCTATTTGATTGAATAATTGAATTGTATACCAAATTAATTATCATTGTAATAATTTTTGTAAAATAAAAAAATATTAAAAAAAAATATAGACTACAAAACTATAAAATGAGTAGGCCTAGGCCTACCCTAAAAATTGACCAAGTTCACACACATGTTATTTGAAAATGTCAGGTTTAATATGTAAACGATGAAGAATACTACAAGCAGAATAGTATTCAGTAAGGCTGGGCAAAAAAATCAAAATTTTGATACAATAAGTGGAAATATTTTTGATATTGATATTTGATTTCATATCAAAATTTACACAAAAAAATGTTAAATTTCATAATTTTGGTGGAGGTGCCGGGTAGGTAGTCTAAATTAAATTAACCTGGCTGGTGCATATGGTGGAGGTGCCGGGTCATAAAACGTGATTGTGAGATCGTAAAAATTGTAAAATAGGTTTATGGTGATTAGACGAAGGAGCAAAGCGACTGAGGATTTTCCATTCAAGAAATATGGTACTTCGTGATTCTGTGGGTCTGTGTGTGTGTGTACATCGAAAATCAGCCGAATCGGTAAACAGATTGCGCTGAAATTTTAAACAGACATCTGGTACGAGTTTACTGAGAACTGCTAACAGAACCAGCTAGATTCGTTGCAATTTAAACCTATAAAAAATAATTAATTGAAAAATAGGCTGCCAATGTTAAGAAATTATTGTAACGACAATGGTTTTGATTTTGAAAAAATATGTTTTATTTGTTATTTGCTTGGCTGTGAAATGCCGTGACCAAGGTTTATCAAATCTAACACGCTCAAAGTACCCCCAAATTTTGCTCGGAGATTGAGTAAACCTTGCAATCTTTACACGTATTTCGTACTGGCTATGTTTTCCATAGTATTGTCACAGATGATGGACTACACTGCGTTATATGCATTCCAAAACATTTTTTTTTTTTTTTAATTCAATCCAGAAATTACAAAATCTTTCCAGACCAGGGGATTGAACCCACATCTCCCACATTTCGGCAATAAAGGTGCCCCAGCCAACTAGACTAGGGAAACGCCAAAGTCGTTGTTAGACGAGTGAGCGAGTCATTTGTTGAGTACCCAGGAACATTTGCATTTAAGTTTGATAATTGTAGGCCTATTGGTATAAATAATAGGGTTTTTAAGCTTAGTTGGTATAAGGCGCATCAACTATAAGGCCATAATGCGCCACTCTAGCCTATGATAGGCTAGGGTGGCCTAAGGTAGGGGGAAAAAAGAAATGCTACCGCGTACACAACACATGGCCCACTCACGCGTCTAACAACGACTTTAGCGTTTCCCTAGTACAGTAAGACCTCGTTCATCCGAGCTCCGATTAACCGAGATGCCGAGTTATCCAAGCTGGTTTCAGGCACCCTTTCCTTTTTTAAATTAGGCTGAAATGTTATGTTTTTTACATTGAATGTCATGTTTATTTATGTTCTTTTAATGGTATGTATATCATTTTACCATATCCGGCTATGCTACGAGAACAAATAAACAAAAAATCGCGATAATTCGAGCTGCACTTGGTCTCATCCACCTCGGATAATAGAGGTTTTACTATACAGTATACCTTATCCTTATCAACTATTATTTAGCCACAAATTATGAAAAATAGACCCACTCTTTTAATAAATTTTTATTTAATTTTTTTTTAACAATTACATTTTGATATTTTGATTTCATATTGAAATTTTTCGTGTGATATCGATAATTGAATGACATGTCAGCCCAGCACTAGTATTCACTATTCAGAGACTTTTAATTACAAAAGACCGACATTAAAAAGAACAATAATGATAGAGTATACTAACTAGCCCCATCAAGCACAAAGACTTGCATTGGTAAAGATGCTGACTCAAATATTGGCAAAGATGGCAGAATTATCTCTGGCGATACAGTTTGTAGATCAATGGAAACGAAATGCAAGCAACCAGGCCCAAAGGACAGGAACAAATTATTCTAGCACTAAAAGAGCATTTCAAGATAGAAAACAGCAATAATTAATTAAATTTTGTGTTTTGGGCAATCTGTAACGAACGTATGTAGTGGTCAAAAGTCGCAATATTTACCATCTACTTTGGAGTAGTGGTTAATGAGAGGCATTTCTATGCGAAGGGACGCGGCTTCAAATGTCACTCAATTTTTATAAACCTTTTTGCAATTTTTTACTCAATTATTTCACGTTTCTTGCCTGCTTTACTGTCTAGGCCAATGTTGGCACAAAAATTTAAGTTGAAATATTTATTTTCTGATTCAAAAAAAGCGAGGGGAGACATTTGCGTCACATCCAGAGTAGCCGCACTTTACTGGAATATCTAGCGACTAGTCTGCTAACGCAACTAACTACCTTAGTACATAGGGCCTACGGTTTTTATAGCCCTATGATTTAACATAATATAGAACAACATTTTTAGCAAGACGCAATTTTGTGCCGTTAAATCTTTGTAAATGAGGGGAGGGGGTAGATCTACTAACATCACAAAAGCTTTGGCCAAAACGGTCGAGTCTAAGTCGACTTAAGTGCAGGTGGCGAAGTCATATCGATACGGTGGTCATAAGCTGTTTTTAAACGATATTTTGTATAATCCATAAAATATTACTTACTTCAACTGGGAACTTGAATAAATAAGTTTCAGCAGAAAAATGGTACAGACCGACGACAGCTTACCTTAAAAGACTTAGGTAGGTCGCACAGACACAAATAGATGAACATACGAGTTGCTGATATGATTTGTGAGTAGAGATATTATACAAATGTAATTAATATTAGGGTTGCCGTTCGATACGAATTTCAATTTAGGTATCGATGATCGGACCAGTTAAATCGATTATCGATGGCGATAATCAATTAAAAAAATATTGATCAATAATCGATAATCAAATAAAAATTAGGCCTAAACTTGCTTGCATACCAACGCGGACCGTGGACCTTTTGCGAGTGCATTCTTTTATTTGCTCAAAACAGGGTTTTTCCACGCTAGCAACGTCTTTCACGAGCTCCCCCCCCCCCCCACGCGTCTGGCCGGCCCTACGAGAGCGCGCTATGTGGAATAGACAGACGGTACCCGACTTGAGTGTTGTCTTTGTGAAGGTCATTCTTCTTGAAAATCGTGGTTCTGTGAAGTTTCATTTCAGCTTGCGTTGTGATTGTCTTTCATTCATTTACGAGATGTATAATCAGTTTAACTATTCAATCCTCCGATATTTATTACGCAACGAGATGAATAATGTTGGACATTAGTTTGAAAGACGACGTAATATTGATGCGAGAGAACTGATAAGATAATATTATCGTAGCACTACGGAATGAAGTAAGGCGATACCAAGTTGGCGTGGAGTGGGGAGGAATGCATCTCGATAAAATACTTGTTGACCTTGAACAATGTACTACAATAATTGGCTGTGAGTGTGATGCACCGAGGTTGAGCAATCTGCGCCTGATCGGCGCAGGAGTGCAGCCGCCCGAGCCGAGCCGGCCCGTAACACACGCTCATGCTAGTAGCCTAACTGCAGCAGTGCAGGCGCTTCGTACTTCACGCCTAACGCGTGTTGTAGATCCAACGGAATAAAGCGGTTAATGTCTTGACTGAAGTTCTGCACAACGGGCGGTAAATTACAAAATTTCGGGCGGGCGAGCTATTCAATCGATTCGGGAAGCCGGAAGACTGAATTGATTATTGATCGTTTCGGGAAATCATCGTATCGATCGTTATATCAATATATCAAACGGCAACCCTAATTAATATTATCAATTCCACCTATTTGGTGCCTGTATCTATGGAATGCACCTTAAGAGTTGAGACTATTGGATGATCTTGGGAAAACCAGGCTTTAATGCAGATTGCAAGGGTTTATATTCAGGAATACTTAATGGCCACTAATTTTTTTCCAAAAGATTTTTATTTTTGTAATAGTCTATTGTTTAGTGTAGATATGTAGGGAGGGCCTTCTAGTAGTATCCAGTGTTGGGTCAGTTCTTTTTTAAAATGAACTTTTTAAAAGTTCAGTTCACAGCTAAAATAATGAACTTTTAAAAAGTTCAAGTTCTTTTATAACCTAAAATTTTGAAAAGTTCAAGTTCGTCTAAAATATGAACTAAGTTTTTTTTTAAGTTCTTTTGTAAAAAAAAAATCACTATTTTATTAAAGGCTAGCGCAAAATAAAGAAACACACGAGGAAAAACATTAGAGGTGTTCGAGTACCAAACTACTCGCGAGTTTGAGTCTTACAAAAGTGTTGAGCTGTCTTTGATCATGTTGATAATTTGTACTAAATTCTCGTCGACCAGCTTGTAAAATTATGGCAGATACTTAGGTCTACGATGGAACAACGATTTGTTATTGTTTCAAAGCGTCGACGGTGGCGAGTCGACGCACGGAAAGAACTTTCAAATGAACTTTCTAAAACTAAAAAGTTCTTTCTCTGAAAGAACTATTAAAAGTTCAAGTTCATTCATTTAAAAAAAAAGTAAGTTCACTGAAAAGTTCACAAAAAAAGAACGCGTTCGTGAGAACGCGTTCTTTTCAAAAGTTCCTTCCCCAACACTGGTAGTATCAGAGCACATTTTAGAATTATGCTAACTTTTTTTAGGGTACAAGGTTTAATTAAAAGTAGGGTTGTGCGAACCGTTCGAAAAGACGAACCAAACCGAACATTAAATCCGGTTCGGTTCGAAAATTATTTTGAAAGTCGAACTTCGAACCGAACCTTTGAAATTCCCGCTTACGGAAAGCCACGCCTTCCGGAGCGACGCATACAGCATCGACCGATCGATACAAGTCTACCGCGGTCGCCGCTCGATAATCGAAAGTCGAATTAGCGCTGTGAGCAGTGCATATGCAACTCGCAAAATCTTAAAATGGCGGATTTTTCTTGACGCGTAAATATTCTGGTCACTTGAGATAGCAAGAAATACATAGTAATTTATTGTTGATGCTGGTGGATTTTCATCAGGCGAAAAAGATTATAATGGCATCGATGCGTAATTTTATCGATCTACTAATGAGCTTTCATCGGAAAGTAACGATGTGGTAATGTAAGCAGTCCGAGCTAGGCCTAGCCCTAGGCTCCGGTAATAATGTCGATTTTGTCTTCAGGTTTGGCTATTAAAGTGACATTGGCGCTTTATTTCATCGTTATTTCTCTATGATTTCATCGATCTTGTAATGATTTTTCAACGGGAAGTGATGGCACGATATTGACGGTCCGAGTGTAGTATCCCCTAAGCCTACCTAGGCCTGGGGATAGGGCGACCTAACCAAGACGCGTGTTTTTTTTTAACAGTTTAAGATCATAAGAAACCATTATTTATGTTGATTTTGATGTGTTGTCTTCAGGATTGGCTATGAAAGTTGCATTGACGCCTAATTTGATCGATCTTATTATGATTTTTGTCTGAAGTTGGTTAGGCTAGGCCTAGGCTAGGCTACCCTACCCCTAAAACGTTTTCCCCACATGATTAAAAATACATCAGAAGAATCCCTGGACATTTATGACAAGAATGCGCTGTATTTGATACTTGTAATATTATTATTGGGCGAGGTAAGCCAGGGAACCTAGGCCCTAGGCTCCTCAGCCTAGATTTGGATCAATGATCAGTTTTTCTTCAGTGCCCATGTGAATCCCTTCCCCTTAAAAAAAAAGGTTTGGTTCGAGGTTCGCGAACCTTATAAATGCAGGTTTGAGGTTCGGTTCGAAATTTAAAAATCCAGGTTCGCACAACCCTAATTAAAAGTGCTCCAAAATTATTGCGAAATTCGTTAGATCTGACGATCAGTTAATTTTTAAATGTACCTAGAATAAAAATTGGTAAAAAAGTTGTCATGAGCTCATCCAGCATCTCAACAAGAGAATACATAAACACGACCACAGAAGTTGGTAGATCTATAGCACACATTATCCTCACCAGCCATATCTTGCTTACAGCGTTCAACCAGTACATCAACATCTAGAAGGAAGGGGAAACAAAACAGGGATAAAAAACAGAACCATGCAAACATTCTCAAAGCAATAACAATAAGCTATGCAAGCAGCAACAACAACAATCTACAAACAAAAAGTTTATGCGTAACCTTTGCACTGCTTTTTCTCAATTGCTATCAATCAATCAATCAATCAATCTATCAATCAATAATGAAAAAACACAAAATACTGCAAGCAATCAGCAAAACAATGTAGGTAGGCACAGAACAAATAAAGACAAAAGATAATATGCGGACGCTCTAGGTAGTAATAGGTGTAACGTTAAATGTTTGACCATTCCCTTAGCAAGTGAGGTGAAAGTAAAGTCTCGTTTACTGCTCGGTGTTTCAAGCGACGCAGTAGGCGCGGCAGCCAATAAGATTGCTTGTTTGCAGCGGTGGTCACGACAATGTCGCTGGCTGCTGCGCCTACCACGTCACGTGTAAAGCTAAAAAATAAACACGACTTAGGTCGGACGGTGAGAATTATATATTGTTCAATTATCGATACATAACGCAAAAATATCCAAACAATATTAATAGAACCAACATAATATTTTAAGTATTAAGTGTTACAGTACTACCGTACTAACACAAAAAATTAGTAGGCATAGGCAGCTAGTAGGTGTTTTTAAAGTGAGGCCAAGACAGAGTTATTATTGCCAAAAATGCGTAACTGATCTCATTTTCACACTTGCATTTAATGATCTAGAACCTCCACCAATAGAACAGTCACCTTGACAATTTAAAGAGAACTGGCACTTTCACCATAATTGAGCACTTCAAACTCAAATTTGATAAAGCAAACTTTTTATCTTGAAAATTAAATTAAAAGATGGATTGTTTCTGTCATTTTCATCAATACCCCCACCAAAACCCCAAGAATGGCAATAGTAGGTGTTTTTGTGGGAAGGACTTAAGTCGATAAATCAACTTATAAGGATCCTTTTGTATCGTAGTGCAGCAGTGGGGTGCTATTGTCTGTGATTGGTTGAATCCTATGTTTAATATGGTTTATAATTAGAGGTAATGAAAAATGGTGATATAAAAACACAAATTTAGTTTTAAAAAACCCAAATTTTGCGTTTTTCACGAATTCAAAAAAATTGGCAAAAACGTTACTAAAAAATCAAAAAATCAAAAAAAATATTGTATGCACTGTTATCTTGGTGGACTATTTTCGCGGAATCCTTGATACGCGCCGTTATTTTGGAGGTCTATTTCCGTGCAGACCGTGACGTCACGGTACCGCCTACCGCGCGCGTAATAGGCCTATTCGGTCTGGACCGGCACCACCATCAAAACTGGACTGGCACCTCCACATCTTCTCACATTTTGCACACTAAAAGGTTCAATTTCACGATTTAATTTGCGTTTTGACCAGTTTTATACAATTTTGTTCGTAATTTTGCGCTATACGCAAAATTTCGCGAAATTCGCGATTTCAAAATGTTCTTTTTC
Organism: Sweltsa coloradensis; assembly: GCA_024449915.1. Classification (NCBI taxonomy): domain Eukaryota; kingdom Metazoa; phylum Arthropoda; class Insecta; order Plecoptera; family Chloroperlidae; genus Sweltsa; species Sweltsa coloradensis. Next base: position 70,028 of record JAMZAV010004125.1, read on the forward strand.
CAACTCTAGATGATGTAATTTGTCGACAATATTACATTTTAGGCAATAAAAATGACATTTAAAGTCGATCGATGATAACTGCGCATGTAATAGATATCCTTCAGATTCCAGGTACTGCAAGATGAGATTGAGCTTGTGAGTATAGCAAAAAACTTTTTGGGCCTAACGGTACTAGTTTTTTATCTATTGCGTTTAAAAATGCGCTTGAATTCCCTATCTTATGCATTGTAGCTGAACTAAAACCTACACTTTCAATCGCATATCGTTGCGTAACATCGTAACCCGTTAATGAATATTAACAAATTTACGTGCAAAATGTAGATAATTTCACGACCAACATTATTTGCTTTTGAAAATGTGGTCAAACGGGGTTCGTTTTCGAGATATTTGAGATGTTTGGTCCAACTTCAACTCGTACGGCCGAGCGATTACAAGAATTACGGCAACAGCGCCGTGACGTCGCACGCTGTAGTCGGCTGTCGATGATGAGAGACAGGGGTGGGTGTGGCCTACACCTTCAATGCCTATTCTGCTCGCGGCTCAGCATTCATATCAATATTTAGTAGGGCTGTGCGAATATTCGACTTTCGAATAATATTCGCGAATAATTTTTTTCCAAAATTCGATTCGAAATTCGAATAGTAACTATTCGAAATTCGAACTATTTTGGCTTCATTGCGAGTCTCGCGGTAACTGTTAAAAAGCCCGCTAAAAGTGCAAGGAGGTTGAATTTTCGCCGCCAGTGCTCGACTTTGGTACAAGTTCAAGAAGTTTACGTTTTCGCCAATAGAACGCGCTAGCGTCGACTAAAGAAAAATTTCGTGATGGCAACAAAAATGACATCAAAACCTTCATAACCTGTCTTTGATGCTTCATTGTGATTGTTTTGACGAGTGTTCGTTGTCTTTGCGACTTTTTAATGATTAAATCAATTATTTTGGTGTTCTTCAGTGTTGCCAGACGTGCCATAATTATCGTTTTATGCCATAATCTAGGTGTCATTCGATAATCGATAGTGCATGTGCCATAGTGACTAAATATGCCATAGTTTTAGATGTAGTGCCATAATTAGGGTAATTTGTGCCATTTTTTATACAAGTCTATAAAAAATCAAATTTCTCAAGTTATTATTCATTTATATTTGAATTTATTCGTTGTTTTGTTGAATTCAGACAGTCAATTTGTGTGTTATCTCTTTAACCTAGTTTGAAAGACGCGCTGACAGTGATTAACATTTGGTAACACTGCGTCATGTGAGTCGATCGATCGAGTATTCTCGCCCTCGCGCCGCGCCGCTGCCATGTTCATCTGACAGTCAATTCGCGATTTTCACTTCTGTTCAGTGTTCATATCATTGTTAATAGCTTGTATTTGCACTTATGTACACGCATATTTGTAGTCTTTTAATTTTTCAGCTTGTGCCATAATTATTCTCGGAAATCGATAATTTCCACATAGATGTTCAATAATTCCATTTTGGGAGTCTGGCAACACTGGTGTTCTTGTGCTGTATTAGGTTGTGGAAGATGACGACGCGTTTGCAAGGCATTTGCCTTCAAGTTCAAACCCCATTTGGGACTTGTTGATCTTTTGACATACTAGGCCTAGGCCTACCTTGGGCCTAGGCCTAGCCCTAGGCTTTGGGTTTAGAAAGCCCTAGCCTAGACTAGCAGCTAGGCCTTGGTGTCACTGAAATTAGTGAGCCTAGGCTTAGGCTAGGCCTATCACTTATCTTTGTGATTAGGACCAGTCTAGGACCTTGGTACCTAGGCATGTTATCAAGTCAGACTTGTCTTGATTTGTGGTAGCCTAGGCCTAAGCCAAAGGAATTGGATAGGCCTACACAAAGGCTAGGCCCTAGGTTTAGGCCTAGGCTAGGCAAGGGTCTAGGCCAAGGCATGTTATTAAGTCACACTTGTCTTGATTTTCAGTAGGACCTAGGCCTAGGCTCAAAATATAAGCCCCTACATTCATCTTAGGCCATCTATGGTCTAGGCCTAGGCCTATGGTTTTTTATTTTGCTGCAACATCACCCCTCGTCAGTCACTTGAAAAGACACGTGGATATGTTTTCTCTTTTAAAGATAGCAAGCCTAAGGTAGGCCTACATTCAAATCTTAACGTTGATCTCGTGTAAATATCAAACACTAATTAATAAAACTCAACTTAATGAAAATAGCTGTTATTTAAATCATTATTCGAAACTATTCGAAAGAAAAAATTATTCGTTATTCGATATTCGATATTCGAACTTTTTGCATTTGAATATTCGATATTCGATTCGAACTGAAAAATCACTATTCGCACAGCCCTAATATTTAGTTATCTGCTGCTCTAATTTGTAAACCAAATAGATTAGGCGGTAGACTAGTAGACAATTATGTGAACGTACTTATTGTTCATTTATTCATACTTATATTTTATTTGTTTATATTATTTATTTATTCCATTTCATCTATAAATCTACAAGCGTGCACGGGAGATTGCAAGACATGCTTGGGGCCTTGGTATATTGGCTAAATTAGGCCAAGATGAGACCACTTTCAAATCCACCTGTTCTTACCAAGAGATTACCAACAGAGGCTGTGGCAAATATACATATAATAATAATCAAACACCCAGTTCCAACATAAGTCAGGTCGGGGGGTGACGTATCACCAATTTCTCGGGCTGTGGACTTTCAGTGTTTGCTAGCCAGGCTCAACACCTCCTCATCTACTTCGATGTCTTCTATGACAGGCATTTCTACCAGTTCTCTCCATTTCTTTCTATCCTCCCAGAGTCTTTCTTCATTAATTCTTTCCCATGATTTTCCTCTTTCTTCAATGTTCCATTTTATTTGGTCCCTCCATCTATCTCTTGGGCGTCCAACTCTTCTTACTCCCCCCCATGTGTGTTCAAATTCTCTTCTTGGTATTCTATCTTGTTTCATTCTTCGTACGTGCCCATACCATCGAAGTCGTTCTTTTCCTATTTTATTTCGTAAACTTTCCACTCCTAGTTTGTTTCTTATTGTTTTGCTCCGTACCTTGTCTATTTTTGTTAAGGCTACAGAACTTCTTAAAAATTTCATCTCTGCTGCTTGTAATCTGCTGTCTTCCTTTCCTCCTATTGTCCATGTCACGGATGCATATGATATTATTGGGAGGAAATACATTTTGTACAATAACATCTTGCACCTGGATGATATTTCTTCTTTCCATAATAGTTTACGTACACTTTGGTAAAATTTGTCTGCTAATATAATTCTCCTTGATATTTCAGCATCTATTTTTGCGTCCTTTGTTAGTATACTTCCGAGGTATTTAAATGCTTCTGCAATGGCCAGCTCTTCACCCCGTAGTATTATCTTCTTTTGATTTTGTTTACTTTTCTTCGTTACTATTAATGTTTCACTCTTTTCAATGCTTATTTTCATGTTAAACTTCAGTGTTTCCTCATTCCATCTATCTACGCTCTTCTGTACTTCTTCAATGGTATCTCCCCATCTCACTATATCATCTGCAAATATCATAGTTTTAGATGTTTCACTTTCTGTGGGTTCAACTTTACGCAGTATGTTATCCATAACAACGGTAAATAATGTAGGTGACATCACACTACCTTGCCGTAGCCCACCGTTTATTTCAAACCAAGTAGTTCTACCAAATGGTGTTTGAACACAGCTCTTTGTTGTGACATATGTGCTTTGAATTCTTGTTATTAGACTCTGTTCTACTTCTGCATCTTTTAAGCATTCCCAAGCTTTTGCTCTTGGGACACTGTCATATGCTTTTTCTACATCCAAGAATACCATGAACATTTCTTCTCCCTTTTCCCACTTTTTTTCCATTATTTGTCTGAGCGCAAATATGAGATCTATGGTTGAGCGGCCAGCTCTAAACCCATATTGTTCCTCTCTCAAACTTGGCTCTACTTGTTGTCGTAGTCTTCGATCTAGTATTTTCTCGTATATCTTTGCACACTGGCTCATCAGCGTTATTCCTCTATAATTTTTACACTTCTTCCTGTCCCCTTTCTTAAATGTTGGCACTATAATTCCTTTCCCCCAGTCATCTGGTACCTTCTTTTCTTTCCAAGCTGCACTGGTCACTCTCCACATCCAATCTATGCCTGCATCCCCTGCAGCCTTGATCATCTCCACAACTATTTCATCCTCTCCCGAAGCTTTACCATTTTTCATGGCTTTTACTGCTTCAACTACTTCCCGTCTTGATATTTCATTTCCTATTATTTCTTCTATTTCTTCCTCATTGGTGTTCTGAAAGATTTCTATTGTTAGGTCCCCTTCCTGAGTTTGGTTATGGTTAGTATCAGGTAACCTAGGCATATTAAGTAGGTTTTTGAAATATTTCTTCCACATGTTTTTCACTTCTTCTGGGTCAGTAATAAGAGATTCATTGTTTTTGGGTTTCAGGTATCTTGTGATTTCTTCTGTTTCTCTAATTTGTCTGCAAATATTTCCATTGTATTTTTCTTTTCTTCCATTACTATTTTTTTTAGCTTCATATTTATACTTTTTGTACTTTTCTTCATTTTCTTTAGTCCTGTTTTTATCCTTTTCCTTTCGGGCTACATTTTTGCGTTTAACAGCTGTCTTCACTCTTCCATTCCACCACACAGTTTCCTTTTCCTTTCTTATGCCACCTGCCCTTCCGCATATTTCTTCAGCACTACTAATAAATACTGACTTAAGTAATTTCCATCCTCATCTACTGATAACAAATCATGTGTTGGATACTTTTCCTCTATCTGTCTTCTAAAGGACAGCATGTCAGTCTCCTCCTGTAGTTTCCATGTCTTGATTTTTGGAATCTTCCTCCTGGGATATAGTCCATGATTTTGGTCTTTATTGTTCACTCTTATAAGGCTTACAAGTAGTCTGTGGTCTCCATCTAGAGACACGCTGGGAATTACTTTTACATCAGTGATATCTTTGGCCATGTTGCTACTTATAATAATATAATCAATAACTGACTCAGATGAGCCATCCCAGGCGTACCGAGTTATTTGTTGATCTTTTTTCTTCATGAACCAGCTATTTCCGATTCGAAGTCCATTCCTGGCACACAAATCAAGTAGATTTTCTCCTTCCTTGTTCCTTGGCCCATACCCATGGACCCCTAGTACCTCTTCATATCCCATTCTCTCTCTCCCTACTTTGGCATTAAGATCTCCCATAATTATTACTTTTCTCTCTGTGATTTCTTCTTCCAATTGTTCAAGCCATGCCTCCTTTTCGGCCATCGCTAACCCAACTTGTGGTGCATAGCATTGTATGATCTCTAAAGCTACTTTATTTATAAATATTTTAATTTTCAAAATTCTGTCACTCTTATTGTCTACATGGACAATGTTTTCTTTCCACTTTGGGCTGATGATAAATCCCACTCCATTTTTGCCTTCATTTGTGCCCGACCATAATAATTTGTATCCTTCTCTCAGTTCTTTGGTTCCTACTCCCTTCAATTAGTCTCGCACAGTCCTAATATCTCCAATTTTTTCGACATCATTACATCTACTAATTCTTCAATTTTCCCATTTAATGTAAGAATATTTAGGGTTCCTATTTTAATCATTGTATGCCTATGTTTGTTGTTATTATATCTATTTGTTATGTATTTATTGTACCCTTGCTTCTTTGTCTTTGTCATCAGTTGTTTTCTTATTTTCTTCTTGATCTCCACACCCACCTTGTGTGAAAATCCTGTTTTCCTAGATATGAATATCTTTTGTATTTTTGTGTGTTGTGACTTGGTTTTTGTAGGTCTTCTGGTGGTCTTTGTCCCTTTCTTGCCATTAAGTTGGTTATGTACATCCTTGTTTGTGCCCCCATTTGTGCTTCCCTTTTCCAGTTTTCACTTATTCCCTCCAAGTTTGACATGTCTAAGAACGTTATATTTTTCTCTTCACAAATATTTTTGATATGTGGATTTGCACTTACTCCTGTCCATGTGGTCAGGCCACTCATGGTTATTTGTGCCCCCTTAAACTTCTGTTTTGTTGTTGTCAATAATTCCCGCACTTGTCCCATCAATTTTTCTTGGTTTCCAGGCCCAACTCTTTCTGCATTTCCGACTTGTATGGAAACTATTGTCGCTTCTTCTTGTCCGTATTCCTCGATTTTTCGTTGTAGCTCTTTTATTTTAATACCTGGGTATGCTCTAGCTCTATACCCATTGTGTTCACAGAATTTTACTGCTGTTCTATCAGTGGCGTGCAGACAATGGTTCCGCGGCGCGAGCCGCGCCGGTGCCAAAGCCAGGGGGTGTACCCACCCCCTGGCTTTGGGTGACCCACCCCCACTCACCTCTAGAGAAGGTGTGGGTGGGAGAAAAAATATAACATGTACAGGTAATACAAGAGAAATTGTTATTAGTTATCACTTCACTAGGTTTGCAAGCTGGATGTAATGGTGTATAGTTGTATAGCAATATCTTGGTAGTTATGTCGTCTTCGGCATCAGCAGAGCGAACATTTTCTAAATTAAAATTGATCACGAACCGCCTTCGCACGACCGTTGAAGAGGAGAGCAGTGGTGGATGCAGGGGGCGGTAGGGGCGATCCCCCTTGATCCTTGAAAACCTAAATTTTATTCTATAATGAATATGTTCAGACACCAGAAATATCAATGTTTTCTTTCGATTATGATTTTTTTAAGTTTATTGCTTTTAGTCAATTCCTCACAGTTACACGATATTATTTTCTTTGGTTTTCCCCAAAATCGTAACACATCTATAACTTCATAGGCTTTGATGGTCCCATGAAAAATTTCAGCACGATCAGAGTAGCCATTTAACCGGTAGAGCGCGAGCAGACAGAAAAAAAACACTTAGGCTATTTTTCTCGGGGGAGCGAAATTACTCTCATTGGATGAGCGAAGCAAAGATTCCATTTCACAACACTGGAGAAAAAAATCCGGAATGTTTTTTTTTTCTTTCTTTCTTTCTTTTTTTTCTGTATTTTTGTGTGTTTGTTAACACGATTCCGGCTAAATTGATACTCCAACCACAATGAAATTTTATGGAGGCCTTCGAAATTTCTGAACTTAGAACTGCCACGTTTTTGAGCGCAATCGAAAAATTATTTTTCATGAAAATCGCAATTTTACGATTTTTTTCGATTTTTAAAAAATTTCTTCGTCTTATAACACCTATATGCTTTTTCCAATTTTAATGATTTTTTCACAGAATTTTAATTTATGAATTAAGATATTCGTATGAAATTTGAGCGCAATCGAAATGTTATTTCTCATGAATATCCAAATTTTACGGTTTTTTTTCTTTTTAAAACTGTTCTTTGACTTATAACACCAACATGCTTCATCCTAGTGTAATGATTTTTTCACAGAACCTTAATTTCATGAATAATTATATTCGTGTTAAATTTGAGCGCAATCAAATAATTATTTCTTATGAAAATTTCAATATTACGATTTTTTCCCTTTGTTAAATTATGATTTATTAAAAAAAATTAAAATTTAAGTAAATTTTTTATTTAATTTAATTTAAAAAAAATTTCAACTTAGTAATGATTTTTTCACAGAACAACAGAAAACCGCATATAACACATGGCAGCACAATGCACCAATGACGCTCATCCAACAACGCGGCGGGACTTAAGCGTTTCCTAGTCCAATAACATTAATTTCAACACTGATTTTGAAAATGTGAGGGTATAGAAACACATGAGCGATAGCGATTACAAAGGGACTTAATTCAGTTTGTTGTTGGGCTTGGGCCTTCTTTCGGTTTTACCTTCCTCCAGAGGGCCTATTTTAGTGAGCAACTGCAAAAAAATATATTGAAATATACCCTCTCTAAAGTCATTAAAACTCGTTTTTGAAAAAAGGCCTAAAAAAAAATTCCCTGCGGGACTAAGCCAGGGGCTACGCCCCCCAGACCCCCCGTGTGGTGCGAGCTGAGTCGCCCCCCCCCTACTTTGAGAGGTCCTGGATCCGCCCCTGGAGGAGAGACTCGAAGACCTAATGACCTTGGCGTGTGAAATAGATATAAACATAGCTGTAGATAGGTTTGCTGCTTCTTCAGAAGTATACAAACGTACCCTAGTCTACCACTAGCTAGACACTGTCACTCATGTTGTTGTCAAAACCATATGCATAGGAAGTACTATAAATAATATTTTACAATTCGCTCAATAGACATCCACTTTTTCCTAGTTGAAGAAAATTTAAAGGGGCTGTCTTAATAATTGTATTGTAACCTGTGATTAATGTTAGATTCGGTGTGCTAATTACCTTACGATCAAACAGACCATACTAGGTTAATTGTATATCCACATTATGATTTCTCAGTGTGTTAAAAACATATCCACAAATTGAAAATGGTAAATGGTTAATTTAATATAAAATTTGAAATAAATAAAAGAATATAGCAAATATAGCAAATCCTTGAAAAGTTTCCTATAAATTATTGCAAATTTGCAATTAGTAATTTAGTGTCCTAAATGTCTCAGATCGCACTACAGGCTATCTTGAGGGAATAATGGACCCAAAAATTTTCCGCCTCCGGCGGCTGGGGCTTCGCCCCAGACCCCGTGTGGCCAGCGCAAGTACATACACGGGGGTGGGTGTACCCATTAGTATGATCGCGCTCGCGCCGGTCCCTATCGAACCTCTGCACGCCACTGGTTCTATCTATTTATAATATACATACAATATAAAAAGAAAAGAAAAAAGTATACTTCCACCAAAAGATTACAAAAATTAAATCTATCACGGATAAAGATATAAATAATTATTATTTCCGGAAAAACAAAAGGAAAAAAAAACGCTCAGGCTAGGTCTAGAACCGGGTAGGGCTACCTCCTGTATGATACGCGAACACGCTGCGCTCATGCCACACGAGTACACGGCTTTGGGGCGGCTCAGATGAATACTCCTGCAGTCAGACGCGGGGCCTTTGAGGGACGCTAAGAAAAAAACGAGCGTAAAAGCTCATTGTTTGCAATGCGGGCGCTATTTACACTTGCAAATCAATCAGCCAATGTTTCATTGTCGTAATACACAGCCATATTCTGCAGATGTACGCAACTACTATTTATTTGTATATAATAATATAAGTTCGAGGTGGACACTAGTAGCTTGCTACATCCTTTGGAACATTCAGTACTGCCATCATAACAAACCAGTGCTATGTTGCCAAGTCAACATGTGGTTATTTGCTACAAGAAAGGTAGAATTAAAATCTTAATTTGTGGTTTTGACTATCTTAATGTCGATGAAATACATATATATATACATAGAATTTATGTTCGTTTTGCATTTCTTCACCATTTCTTACTCAAGTGCTACAAATATTTATACATCGATTATTGTATAATATTTAGTTTTATGATTGTGCCTAGCATGATTACTGGAGTCAAAATACAACACGCGCATTTAGAACAGAACAATATTATTATTTAATAAAATACCTACATAAATTGATTAAGTTGTGTTCAATACCGTTTTAAATAATACTAGATGATGATAATATAGATAAAAGTATTATTTTAAGGTGTTTTAAGTTTATTTAATGTTAAAGAAATTGTTGTTCACTTCATCGATCGACTTTAAAAAAATTCGCGAATTTTGTTATCACCATTTTTCACTACCTCTATGTATAATCTATAAGTAGAACACCATTTCCTCTACGCACCGGTCATCTCGCGTTGACTGTTCTCTATGTTCATGGCGAGCGCAGTGGACAGCCTGGCTCTGAGGTTACTCCCCAAGCCCTGCTCCACGTGCGAGTGCAGTTCCTTCTTGTAGACGTTCAGTACCAACTGTTCGTGGTGGAACGGCAGGTTGAACTCGTCGATGAGAACTCCAAGGCGGCGGATCTCCTCGTTGAGTGCTTTGGAAACCTGCAGGTTTCACCATTCATGTCAAAAACATGGAATATCTTTAATCACCAAACACCGTACAAAGGACGGGAAAGACGCTTTGGACACGGTCAGGATAAAAAACACTTAAATATTCAATGAAGTAACTACTTTAATCAAAGGAAACACAATATATGAACACTACTACGTATTGCCAAAGTATAAAGATGTAATGATTTAAGGCTACAGGACAAGGAACGTTCGTCATCGTTCGTGTCAACGTGGTCATCCTCGGGGAGGTCGTCAAGGGAATGGGCCTCGGATGACGACTGCCAGAGCTCGCCTCTAGTTTCGGGGAGTAATATACTACCCTATTTACCAGCTGATGTTTGCGAGATGGACTTTCTCTTGAATCACCATTTACGATTAGCAGAGCCATGCTCTGGGCCGATTCTACCCCGGCCCAGACAAACGATGTACCATAGATAGAGACCCGGGAAATTCGCGTTATTTTTTTACGCGAATTGTAAAAATGTCGTATTTTTTTGCAAAATGTGGACGAATTGTGTGGTTAGGAACCCAAAAATATGTATATTGAATCGCGAAATAACACCTACTTTGCCGTTTACTGAGTAATAACACCGAAATCTATATTGAAACGCAAAATAACCACTATAAATGGCAATACCGTCCTTTAAAATATACATTGTAATTGTCAAAAAATGAGTTAAATCACGCTCCCTCCGTCTCAAGTCAACTCCCAGTTGGCCGGCTTGCGATATAAGAAGAATTCCTTTGTCGCCGGCTGTTCCGCTGTTCGCGCGCACCTCCCCCATAGACCACCAAGCGGCCGCCCTGCCCGGCCCGTCGAGAGAGGCTGGCCGGCCAACGACCCCCCTCCCCCTACCACCCACCCACCGCTATTGAGGAAGGCTGGGCTGCCGAGCCAGACGAAGATGCGATAATATAAATCACACTGCTGTGTTTACGTCATTGTTCAAGCAACTTCCAGATTGCGATGACGTCACGGAAGAGGACGTGACGGAATGGGTGGCCGCCGAACGCTAGGTTTTGTCTCACAACAGTAGAAGATAAGCTTATCGCTGCCGGGTATCTTCTTGTAGACGCTTCCGAACGACCTTCAACCGCTCGGGGGGAGGGGGGGTACGACGATAAAATGACGTAATTTAGGCTTTCAGGATTCGGGTAACCCGATCCCTGGAAGGTCAGGAACCGGATCCTAATTTCACTACCCTGTGACATACCTAGTTGATACCACTCAGTTGTGGTTTATCTGTCAAAAAATTAGAAAATCCGAAGATGCTCAGCAACAATCGTGGCATTCTAAAAATGTACCTAGGCCTCGTGAAAATACAATTTCCAAACTTGTGCAGTAGTAAAAAAAAAAAAATTGTCAAATCCGATTTTTGTGATTACTGACACGTGACACCCTTAAAATAAAACCATAATAACACCGAATTTTCGATTTTTTAATAACACATAACACCTAATTTTCAATTTTTAAAAACAAAATTTGCAAATAAATAAAACCATAAAATCAGGTCTCTAACCATAGATAGAGATGGATGTTTTTCGCATATGCGATAGATGCGAAATGGCCCTAAAACTGCAGTTTTTTACATTTCTCGACGTTTTGGGGTTATGGGTGCGGTGTAAAAGTGTTTTTGAATTTGCGATAAAGTGCGATGAGCGTGAATAGATGCGATAAATGCGAATATATGCGATGAAAGCGTGATTTAGGCTATTTTTCATTGGTAATATGCGAAATAACCAACTGTTTCCTTGGCCCGCGGACGTAAGTTTGTGCGAGTGCGAGATGCACTTCCAAAATCCAGCCTCGCTAATTTTTATAAAGTATAGAATGCTAACTTGCAATATAGACCACGCTTGCCGCACGGGAAAGCTATGCGATCGCGCGTAAATGACACTTGACTAGCTTGCCAACCTATACAATCGTGACGTCACGGGAAGCCCGACTACATGACGCGCACGAAGTGTTACGAAGTTGTACGAACCGAGCCGAGCAGCAGACTGAGTGTGTGGCATACTCCTCAAAGGTGGCATCTCCAAGTGTGCTGCAGGCTGTGTACTTCGCTTTGTTTTCGTTCGCAAATGTCAACTGCCTAGTCCAGTCCTTGCCTAGTTATTTGTTTCTTGTATGGTGTTGAAATTCATTTGAAATGCCTCGCGTAAAATTAGCTATTCACGACCGTGCTAAGGTGTACACGAAGCATAAATTCTATGTCGGAAAGGGCGAAGCAAGAGAAAAACACTCCTTAGAACATGGTTGAAATGAGCAGGCGGGTAGGCCAATGTTTATTGGAGCCTAGGCCTACACCTATGCAAATTGAACTACATTAGGGCATAGACCCTAGGCTTATATATGGAATTGTTTTGAAATAGTCCTAGGGAAATAGTCCTAGTCCTTCAGGACTAGGCCTAGGACCTATGCCAAGGTTGCTCAAAGCTAGCCTAGGGCCTAGCCTACCTCAACAAGTAAGTAAGCATAGGGCCTAGGCCTACTAGGCCTAGGCCTAGGCCCTAGGCCTACTTACAGGCCTAGGACTAATATTTCACATCACACATCACAATTCAAAACCATAAGCCTAGGGCCTAGGCCTAGGCTAGGCTACCTTAACAATAAACATAGGCCTATGCTTATGTGCGCATGCACATTTATAACTACAAAATACTTATGTAGGCTACACAATTGCATATATTACACTTGGTTGAATAAAATGTAAACATTTGTCTCTTAGGCCTACATTTTGAATCTTGAATTATCCCAATTCCGATGTTCTTTGGACATATAAGCAACGGTTTAATAATTTGCTACAAAACGCTAATTTTTAAATTTGAAAACGCTCCAAAATGCTATATTTGAAAATCAAAATGCTAAAATATTGATTTGAAAATGCTCCTAACATCCATCTCTAGTCCATAGATTCCAAGTGATCCAGACTAAACCACATCATTCTGCTTCAAAGCCTGGTTTGCTGCTCAAGCTCAGCCAACATCACACAGCACTCACCCTCTGCTCAACGTCCTCCACCATGTGGTGGATCTTGTCTTTCATCTCTTGCGTCAACATGATCAGCTGTTGTTCCGTGAAGTTCAGCTTGTCGTGGAGTTCCTTGAGATTAACAACCTTATCAGACTTGAGCTTCTGAGCTCGTTCGTAGATGCCGTCCATTATAACGCGTATTTCGCTCGCTATGTTCTTACCTAGACAGAGACAGTGAGTTATTATTGAGAGGGGAACAAAATCAATATTGTGATACATAAATATAAATTAAAAAAATCAGAACAAAAAGTAGGCCTACCATTACAGTGGAACCTCGGTCCAATGATTTTTAAGGGACTGAGTAAAAAAAATCTTGCCACAAAAAATTGAATTTTGTGATAATTACAGTACATGTTCTATTTTATTGGTGTAGCGCGGCCTATACTGTACATGCGTCAGCTGGTAGCGATGGATACTGGTAAGTAGGTCTCTGCGCGGGTCCTGATTTCCGTGTGATGATGCAAGACGCGACGCATCAGCCTACAGAGCTATCAAGACAGGCTCGCTCTCTCTCTCTCTCTCCAACTGCTGCGCCTGAGCCTTGGACTAGCAAGTCAGCTGGCTCGTGAGGCCCGCCTGGCTTGCATTGGTCGATGCACTCGGACGGGAGTCGCGTGCGTAATATTTTACGTAAATGTTCTGTTTTTCTTTTTCTTTTTTGAGAGTGGTTGCAGTGGAGTAATAAGTGCAATTTTGCTCAGGGGACTTACAAATTCGGGAAACCGTTATCTTTGGCGCTTTTAAAAACGTTAGGGCAGGAAAAATTATATTGGTTTGAATGGAAAAGAAGGGACTTGGTGAAATCGGTGTTGTGATGGGAAATCTTTGCAGCCGTGATCGTTGGACCGAAGTTCCACTGTACTAGGTTTTTTATGTAGGCCTACCAGAGAATTTAGTTAGTAGGCCCTACTTAGTAGTCCTAAGTAAAACAAGCACATAATTAAGTGGCTCTTTAATGTAGGTACCTAAGCCTAATGAAAATTTAGCAAACCCATCGGCAAGGATTATTGACAAATTTTTGTGATTTTTGTCCATGTGACATGGACACAATGACTATAAGCCCAGCCCATCAAAATAGAAATCCCCATGCAATCCTACTCACCCCGTTGAGAATGTTGATCGAACTTAGTCTTGACCGCTGACTTTGAGATGCACTCCTCGAACTTGCGCTCGAAGTCCTGGAACTCGAAGTAGCGGCCGGGGAAACCTTCGGCCAGGGCACCAGCTGTGACAAAGAAGACATTCCGTTGTGAACAGCAAAGAAGAGACATTTTGTTGTGGGTGTGGTCAACAAATAGACGTTAAAAACTAGCGACTAGCGACACTACTTAAACAGTGCAAGCGAGAAGGTCAATATTTCAATTAAAATACTTTTATGGGTCCTTGGCAGAATAATATTGTTTCACATAAAATGGGCACCCATTTTGGTTTGAAGAAAACAAAAATTCAAAGGAAGTTTGAGGATTGCTAATGATAGTAATGAATAATGATGAAATAACACTTTAAAGTTTAAACAGAAAAAATCTTATGTAAGTTCCTAGGTCCTAATCTGCCTAGTAATACATAGGGACATGAAATTTTCGTGAAGCATGTTTTCACGAAATTCCACAAATGTAATCCAATCTCAATTTTAGGGATGTGCGAGTACTCGAAAATTCGAGTTGAGTCGAGTAGTTGCAACTCGACTCGAGTGGTTCGAGTACTTTACGAAAATCGAGTCGAGTCGAGTAGTGTTTGTTGACTGAGCCGCCGACTACAAAATGTTCAGATTTATCCAACAGGTAGCGCTTCCATCAAAATCGCGTAAGAATCGATTGTTAAGTCGACAGGTCGAATTTTGCTATGATGACGAGCTAGTAGCGACATCATTTTCAATACTTGCTTTGCTTGTTTTTACGATTTTCACGCTGTTGTCACGGCGTCACTTCACAGTTTAATCGTCGTAATTGCATAAATGCATCATTTTTTTATAGTGATAGAACCAAGTGAACAACTTATCACGGAGAATATAGACAATGTTGACGGTCCAAGTCCAAGTGTAGCATCCCGCAAGCCTAGGCTAGGGGCTAGGCTAGGGCTAGGCCTAGGGCGACCTAACCAAGACGCGTATTTTTTAAACAGTTTTACGATCATAAGAAACCATTATTAATGTTGATTTTGATGTGTTGTCTTCAGGTTTGGCTATGAAAGTTGCATTGCCGCTTAATTTGATCGATCTTATAATGATTTTTTCGTCGGGAAGTTGCTTGTTGGTTGGTTACAAGCCTAGATTAGGCCATAGATCTAGGCATAGTTCATAGTTCATAGTTCAGTTCTTTATTGTACATAGGTATTATGTGTGATAACACTTATACATGGTACATGGTCAGCAAAATATTGGTTACAGTAACATTTACAGTAAAGCATTAGCTTGCACGGTAATACAATTAAAATTACATTCGAATTGGCTTTTTAGCTAACACAGATGGCTATCACAGATACAGATGAACATGCTTAAAATAAAATAAAATGGTGATAAGAAAAGAACTGACTGGCACAAGGTTAGTGTTCAAATAAGTCATTAATGCTGTAAAAAGCCCTTGTGGTTAAAAGTTTTTTAAAGTATTCCTAAATCGCGTGAGTTTTCATTTCGGTAATATGTTTAGGAGAATATTAAAAATCTTTGCGCCGAGGAAGTCTGGACTCTTTTGAGTTAACTCTAATCTGCGAGGCAGGACTTGTACATTCTCACGATTTCTGGTGTGATGGCTGTGGATTTTTGCTGTTAATTTGAGTCTTCCCAGGTTAGACTTGATGTGGCAGGCGACTTCCAGGATGTAAAGGCTGGCAACTGTTAAGATATTTAGTTGATAAAAAAAACTGCCGACATGATTGCCTATTGCTAACTTGAAGTAAAATTCTGATTGCTTTTTTTTGAAGGATAAAAATCTTATTAAAATTGCGAATAGAAGAAGAGCCCATAGTAATATGCCGTATCTTATAAGCGATTCAAAGTAGGCATGGTAAACACAAAGTGCTGCTTCAAGTGAGATACATTGTCTAATGACCCTAATTGCATAGCAAGCTCTGCTCAGTCTACTAGCTAATTTGTCTGTATGAGATTGCCAGTCCAAGCTGTTGTCAATACAGAGACCAAGAAAGTCGAGCTCGTCACACTGCGACAATAGAATGCCATTTAGCCAAACTGGAAATACAGTTGGTGTCCTGGTAGCTTGACGTGGATGAATAGACATAAGGTGAGTTTTCTCTGCATTCATAACAAGGCTCTTCCTGCTTATCCAATTGGAAATGCGGCAAGTGGCTTGATTGGCCATTTCGGTCAAAGCATCGCTTTTCGGCTTCCTTAGCGAGATGGTGAAGTCGTCCGCAAACATAATCACAATAGCTTCAGGGACTGCACCAGGAAGATCATTAATATACACAATGAACATGATGGGGCCCAAGACGGAGCCCTGGGAACCCCCATGTTGATCACCCTATTGGTTGACCTGGAAACAAGTTGACGTCCATCGATCTGGCTGGTGACTTCAACGAACTGACTTCTGCCGCTCAGATACGATCGAAACCAGTTGAGTACAACGCCCCGAATGCCATAAGTCTCCATTACCAAAAGCAGCTTTTCATGGTGAACTAAATCAAATGCTTTAGACATGTCGCAATAAATGGTTAGATTGTCGTCGGCTGCCTCCAGGGAGTCCAGGATACCATGTATATAGGTCGTGACAGCACGGGTCGTGGACAAACCTTTTCTGAAACCGAATTGGTTGGTGGCTAAGATATTGTTACCTTCGAGATAGCATACAAGTCGTTTTTTTATTAGGGTTTCAAAAATTTTTGAGACGCATGACAAGAGAGCGATTGGTCGAAAATTATTAGCATCAGTCTTATCTCCTTTCTTGTGTAAAGCTTTGGTCTTCCTCACTTTCATTCCAGCAGGGAAAATGCCCTGTTCCAAAGATGCGTTAAATATGTGAGCTAACACACCGGAAACCTGTAATGCGCATGCCTTAAGAGCAACAATGGGGATACCATCTGGGCCGGTTGAAGATTTGGCCTTTGACGAGCAGATTGTATCTTGCACTTCGTGGCAGGTGATGGGTATCCAAAACATGGAGGACTGCTGCGTGTTTTCGAGTGGTTCTGGATCAGTGATAGGTCTGATAGGTGTAGTCTGACTATCCAGCAGCAAGCGAGGTGCGCTGATGAAAAAATCGTTTAGTGTCTCTGCTACATCCACAGGGTTGGTTAGCAGTTTCCCTTCATGCTTAATGTTAATATTGACGTGCTTCTTTGGGCCTTGAGTCAAAAGGTTTACAGCGTCCCATGTGGCTCTGCCTTTGTTGCTCGCGTTGTTAACCCATGTTCTGTAAAACAGCCCCTTGGCATGTTTGATGGATTCTTTGTAGATCTTTAGAAATTGATTGTATTCAGCTTTGCTCCGATCGTCCCTGCTAACGATAAACTTGTTGTAGAGATGAACCTTGGTAAGCCTCATATCCCGGATCTGGTCGGTGACCCAGCTCTTGAGTTTACACTTGGGCCTCGTATTTTGGAAATAGCAATATTTGTTGAGACGGGACAAAAATAAGTGGATAAAGCGTTGTAAGCTTGGTCTACATCATGTTCCTTATATACAAAATCCCAAGTTTCGGTCAGAAAGCTGTGAGACAGCCGCTGCAGGGCTGGCCTCTTAGATTCCTCCGGCAAACAGTTGTTGGTACTACACAGGTGCTGTGTTCGGTGTTACGTGAGTCAGCAATGCCGGATAGGCAAATGGCCGCATGATCTGATAAACCATTGTGGATTAGATCCGTAGCAAAGAAGTCTCCATTAATATTAGTAAAAATATTGTCAATTGCAGTTGCACTCTTTGCCGCAAGTCTGGTAGGTGACCCTATCAATGCTTCGTAATTGTACAGTGCAAGAGTGTTAAGTAGACTAGATGTTTCCGCATTGCAGTGCATGATATCAACGTTGAAGTCACCGCATATAATTGCTTTTGACGTTTAGTACTGATAATGGAAAGAAGTATTTTCCAGTTGGTTAATAAAAGCGCCGAAATTACTGTTTGGCGCACGGTATACCGTAACCACGATGGTTTGACCGTGTTCCATGGCTAACTCAATTGCTGCGCACTCAAAGATAGACTCGATACTCAGACGTGTCACTTCGTCGCATGCTCTAAAATCACGGTGAGTAGGATGTAAATGCAGGCGCCCCCGCACTTCCTAAGCTTCCTACAAAAGGCCGAGCCCAGTGTGTAGCCCAGGATTTGGGTGACGCCCATAGCTTGTTCAGTGAGCCAGTGTTCAACAAGACACAATATTGGTGGATTGGCCCTGAAGCTGTCTAGCATTGCTTCAATGCTTGAAACCTTGTTTGTCAAACTGCAAATATTTTGGAAAAATATCGAGTCCTGTAGTTCTTGTTTTTTCCCTAAGTATGCAACTGGGTAGGCGCGGCACACGAAAAGGTGATTTGAAGAAGTACCTTGTGACTGCGGTGTCCTTCGGCCAGTTTGAAGGGTCATTTAGAGTATTTGCAAGTGTTGCATCAGCACTTACCCGAAATGAGGCATAGTTGCCAGTGGCTCTTAGTTCAACTACCTCTGCCTCGATGTTCATCTGCTTCTTTAGGTAAGATGTCAGGTCATGTGATGTGGTTCCGACACGGAGACGCCAGACATGCAAATGAACTTTCCTTGTCTTCTCTTCTGCGGTTAGGGTGCTGTTGGCCGTGGTGTTTGCTGAACCAATAACGATTTCTCGTTTGCGGTGTTTCCCATGCTTCTGCTTATTTGCAGTTGAGTCTTCCCCACTTCGGTTGGGTGAATGAGAGGGAGGTTTAGGTATCGACTCCGATTTAGGCTTGCCAGCAGTGATTGCGTAAGAGTCTAGTTGCTTTGAGGTAGGTCTAGGCCTAGCATTGGCCTCGAAGTCTCGAGGTCTGCCTTGTAAACCCTCCTTTCCATGGTAGTCCATTACTAAACCCACAGCAGAGTCAGCGCCCGAGCCTAGGCTAGTGGGCTTGCTGACATCAGAGCTCGAAGAGAATGGATTGCTATTGGTTCCGGGTGCATGTTGAAGTGGATATTCCCGGAGCAGAATAGGCATGTCATCTGTAGTAGGCCTAGTAGTGTTTTTGGTCTGCAGCCTAGTCCTAGCTCCAGGCCTAGGCCTGTCCAAGTCATTAAGGTTAGTGTTTGCCTTACTTCCTTCCTCACACTGCTGAGGAGTATGCTGTAGGCCCAGGCTAATTTTCTTTGCATTGTCACTCACCCTACTGGACAAAAGGTGTAGAGATTCCTTCATGAGGGCCAACTCGTAGGCCAAATGATTTGAGGAAGTGAGGTTATGATGCACACATAGGTAACACTTCCAAAAAAGTGATGAATTAACCTGTAGAACTTTGAATGTAGACTTGTCAACATTGCTACACTTTAAATGAAATGATTTTAGGCATAAGCCATCGCATTTAACAATTAGATCGCTCTCAATAATCTTTAATTGACAGGACCCACATTGAAAATGATCTTCACTGGCAGCCATCTTGGCCATCTAGGCCCTACCCCTAAAACGTTTTCCCCACATGATTAAAAATACATCAGAAGAATCCCTGGACATTTATGACAAGAATGCGCTGTATTTACTACTTGCAATGTTATTATTGTGCGAGATAAGCCAGGGAACCTAGGCCACTGAGCTCTGTGGCCTAGCTAGGCCCTAGGCCTAGGCCTACTTCTGGAGATGGCTTTTCCAAAATGCCTCGTTTTTGGGCTTTCAGGGAGGGCCTAGGCCTAATGAGGTGATTTTTAAAACATTTTACTTGATATTATTATGTTGATCTCAATCTCGATATTAGTTTGATCTCGCTCGAGTCTTGCTCGATCTCGAATTTTGCTCAATCTCGCTCGAAATTCAAGCAGGAATTCTCATTTCTGCTTGATCTTGCTCAAATTTTAAAATTGCTGCTTGCACAGCCCTAGCAATCAGTATTCTACATCACCTTTTCTCTTCTAGATATGCCCGAATATGTTCCGAAAAGAAAAGACTATTCCGAAATCGAGAATATCTTGGGCATGCATTATCAAATTTTTATGTCATGTCTGTGACTGTCATTTTGTTTGAAAATTACAGATGACTTAATTGCTGAAATCATTAAATGAGTACTATTTTATTTTACCTACAAACCCACTGATATTTACTAAGTAGCACCGAATGAAACTTGGCCTAGGCTATGCCAAATCGCTTTACTTACTGCGTACTGTTGTGTGGTACGTGCTAGAGGGACAGAGGTAGTTTTGGCCTTTTTTTTCTTTGAATACTAAAATAGTACCTTCATAATTATTTTAAAAGGTGATGTGGAGTTTCATTCAGCGCTTTAGACCTGTTTTTCCGCTACTGGTCCATGTACAGTATTTAAAAAAAATGCACTACTCGAAACTCGACTCGAGATCGTTGGTTTTTTACTACTCGAACTCGACTCGACTTGAAAAAGTGCTACTCGCACACCCCTACTCAATTTTTTCAATAATTGTCGACATATGGCAGTTCGGCCTATTGAATAACGTTCACGACTTTTCGCAAAATTATACCGATTTTGAATTTTCCCGCGAATTTTTATACCGAAAAACGGGAAAAATCAATCAAAATGCATAATTTTAAGTAATTTTGACAGAATTTTGCGGTCTCGCGTAAAAATAATCGACTTAAAAAAAAACTACTTGATCGACCAACTTTTACCGACCGATCGAGGTAATATCGAAAGTCGAAAAAAATAGGCATCAAGAAGGCCGTGGACTCTGTGAGATCCGTGGTGTAAACTGCGACTTTGCGAGTGCTCATTGCAAGTGCAGCGTCATCAGCGTGTTTTCCATCATGGTGTGTACACTCGGTTGTAAAAAATGCCTAAGGTTCTATCGATTTTTGACCGTGAAAGTGAGTTTCGGAAGTTTTTTTTTTTTATGTTTTCGAAGCCTAGCCCTTAGGGCCTAGTCCTAGGCCTGGACCCATTTAATCAAGGCCTCTAACATGTAGGCCTAACCTAGGCTTGTGTAGGCCTACACAAGGCTAGGCCTAGGTCTACACAAGGCTAGGCCTAGGCCTAGGCCTACACAAGGCTAGGCCTAGGCCTACACAAGACTAGGTTAGGCCTAGTCTTGTGCAGGCTCAGCTTAGGCCTTCTGCTTGGACATGGCATGTTGCGCATGTGTTGGCATGTTGCATGCGTGGACATGTTTTAACAGACTTACGCACCAATTTAAAGCAGAAAATCTAGAAATCCTGTTGATATCCTACTTTGGTAACAAGGCCCGACTACACAGGACACTTCGTGAATGAATCTAACTTGTTTTGTACATTTAGAATAAAACATGCCTTACATAACTATGCTATTGGTACCTATTTAATTGAGCATCCCGTCAATTTTCCTTTTTTTATGTTATTTATTTTACCGCAATTAATCACCGCTTTTATAGATTTGCGGCTTTTTATACCGCTTTTTTTCACCGCTTTCACCATTTTTTGGTACCGCTTTTGGTAGTGTTTATTTACCATTTTTGTATGTCCCTAGTAATAGATAATCAAAATAGCACCACATTGGCAAGGATTTTTGACAAATTCTAATGTTTTTTGTCCCAAGCCACATGGACATGGCCCATCCATGGGCGCAGGGCGATGCTCCTAATTTAAAGAAATTAAAATTAAAAATAGTAAGATTCATTTAGGCTTAACGTGATTCTTCTTGTTTTAATCTATGTTTTATTGATAATGAAAAAGAACGCAGCATTATCGATCAATAACACTATCGAACAATTAGTTAAATAAAAAAGGTGTCACTAACTTCAAACTATTTTTTCACTCTAACTTTGTTCAAACATTTTTCAAGGTCAAATTTTGAACGTTCAGAGATTATCCAGGCTACAGACCACACGACATGGTGGATGGAGTCCTTACTGTGTGTAGGCTGTCCCTTCTGCTCCTGCAACCTCGCCTGTAAAGCTTCCTTGGCAGAGACAAAGAATATCCTCTCGTTTGCTTCTTTCTGCGTGCACACCTTAAGCTCCTTGACCAGGAAGTCCATGGTGCGCTCCGTGTGCTGGGCTCGCACCTGCGCACAACAATACGCGTTTATTACAAGAGGAAACATAATCGTGTATCAATTGTCAACTCTACGTCGTATCATTAAATGTGGAATATGGTTTTGTCATTAACAAAAGTTTGCCACATAAATTTAATTTCAACAATAAACACTAAAATAATTGTAGAATGTTTCGGAATTAAGGCTACTGTATGAAAGTGATTTCACTAGACTATTCATGATTTGTACCTACTGACTGTAAATTCATCATAGCTATGAATATTGGTTATTGTAGTCATTAGGCCTACATTTGGAGAAACAGATCTATACAGTATAAAAAAAACAATTAGGTAAATTTTAGCATGGATTTTGTAAAACCATTAAGGCTATTGAAACCACCTCTGGCCGATAATTTGAAAGTCGAAGAAACATGTCTGAAAAGTTTGCTGAATGAAAAAAGGCCTTTAAAATAACAGAAAAAAAATTGTGAATTTTTTTTGGGCGTCACTTTTGGAAATTATATTTAAATTTTTGGACAAAAGTGTGATATACAAGAGAACAAGACTAGTTCAAAATTAAATTTTGAGAATCGGTTTTCTGGACATAGTTTCTAAACACCTTTAGCTACAACTTGACTATAGCTAAAATAGTTTTCTGAAAATAACAGTTGGTGTACAAATTTTTTTGTCAAACGGTACAAACTCAAAATTTAATTTTGAACTAGTCTTGTATATCACACTTTTGTCCAAAAATCTAAATATAATTTCCAAAAGTGAGGTTATGTCCCGCTCAAAAAAAATCACATTTTTTCCTGTTATTTTAAAGGCTTTCTTTCATTCAGCAAACTTTTCAGACATGTTTCTTCGACTTTCAAATTATCGGCCAGAGGCGGTACAATAGCCTTAAGGCTGTGCGGGTAGAGGTCTTGACAATCACGTCGGGTTCGGGTATTAGAATGCTTAGAGTTTTCAGATCGGGTAGGAGAGAAAAAGCCGACATATTCTTGTTTTGTGATTTTTTTGTGAGTTGTGTCTCTTATATCATTTTTAAAATTTTTGGATGAGCGTAGCGAGCGAAGCGAAGATTCCATTTCACTACACTGGAGAAAAAAATCCGGAATGTTTTTTTTCCTTTTTTTGTATTTTTGTGTGTCTGTTAGGGCTGTGCGAGACTCGAAATTTCGAGCCGAGATCGAGCACGTCAACATTCTCGCTCGCTCGCTCGTGTGATTTTTTTGATGCTCGAAAATTCGAGTCTCGAAATGACTCTAGAATTGTTCGAGAACGAACGAAAATACGGCCTCGGCGGCGTAATATTCCATATTATGACGCGCTCTGCAACATTCTTCACGTCGACAGCGAACAGCTGACTGGTAATGGGCATTGCGCAGGCGCAGGCCACTCGATGCTCTCGCTTTGACGCCGTGCCCGTGCGCACCGACACTGCGCATGTCTCCAAAGAACTCGGATAAAGACATGCCAACCTCTTCTTTGGTCTAATATCGATATGTCGCAGACATGCGTTCGACTTTAAATCGACTTTTACGAATTACGACGTACGTCACAAGGCTGCAAGTTGTTTAGCGTCTGTCATTCCGTAAACGACTGAATCAATTTGAAATGTATATATTATGCGACGGACCTATGTTTTTTTTACTTTCCGTATTATTTGAAGAAATTAGTGTTCCCAATATGTGTTTTAATACAATTTGCAGGTAAAGCGCAATTGAAATACGAGGTGAAATGAACATAGTTATGACTGCCTTAACCCTACTTATTGTGTAATGGCCCACAGCAACTTAGAGCATTAATTCAATGCACAAGGATGTGAGCTGAACTACTGCTGGCCTAGGCCTAGCTAGCCCTACAAGGCTAGGCCTAGAGGCCCCCTGCAACTTACCTTAAAGGCTTCTAGGGCCTAGCTAGGCCCACCCTAGGCCTTGCCTAGGGCCAAAAATAATATTGTTCTTTGAACTTCAAATAGAAAGAACACAATTGTTAATAGTAGAGGCAATTTAGAAATGAGCCTAGGCCTAGGCTAGCTTAGCCTAAGCAGTAAGCCTATGATTAAAATGATTTTAGATTAATGTTTTATCAATTGGCAGGCCCAACACTGTAATAACATATTGAAAATTTTGTGTTTATAACATCGTGACAAAATGTATACCAGCATTTGTGGTAAATTAAATTTTGGTCTGCTCGCTCGAATCTCGCTCGAAAATCAAGCAAAAGACCAAATACTCGCTCGATCTCGCTCGACTAAAAAAATCCCTGCTCGCACAGCCCTAGTGTCTGTTAACACAATTCCGGCTAAACCGATACTCCAATTGCAATGAAATTTTATGGAGGCCTTCCAAATCTCTGAACGAAGAACTGCCACGTTTATGAGCGCAATCGAAAAATTATTTTTCATAAAATCGCAATTTTACGATTTTTTTTTTCGATTTTTAAACAATTTCTTCAGCTTTTAACACCTACATGCTTTGTCCGATTTTTATGATTTTTTCACAGAACCTTAATTTTATGAATTAAGATATTCGTTTGAAATTTGAGCGCAATCGAATAATTATTTCTCATGGAAATCGCAATTTTTACGATTTTTTTCTTTTTTTAAATTACGATTTCTTAAAAAAATTAAAATTAAAGTTTATTTTTTATAAAATTTAAATTTAATTATTAAATAAATATTCAACTTTTAAGTAATGATTTTTTCACAGAACAGAAAATCCGCATAACACATGGCAGCTCAATGCACCAATTACGCTCATCCAACAACGCGGCGGGACTTAAGCGTTTTCCTAGTATTTTTATTATGGTTATGGATCGTTGTGAACAGAAGTCCCATCTCTACTGGATTACTAGAAGACACACAATGACATGATTATATCAATTGTGGGCATATGAAAAGAAGAAGAAGACAAATTGGACCTAAAAAACATAGACGAACCAAACAACATCGAAAATTAATTTTGATTCAAAACTTGAATTGAATATTACAAAAACAAAAAAGGCTAAACCAAAATTTTAAGAAATTGGATTTTCCAACAAAAATATTCAAATTGCTAGGCCTATGGAATTCCAACCATAGTTCCATCAGTTGTGTCAAATCTGGACTCCAACAAGAAGTGACTTTATCTACCTTTCATACATTCATACAAGCTGAGCCACACCAGTAATGTCAAGTCTGGACCAACCGGCACCTCCACCAATATCGTATGTACTATCTGAACTGGCTCTTCAACCAAAAGAATGTTTTTCAACTCAAGATTTTATAAGAGGTCCGGAATACGCCAATACATCGACAACGTTGATTCTTATTTTTGTACAAAAAAAAACATCTGTGTGACATCGAAATATATTATTTTATATGGAATTATTAATCATCGTGAATCTCCATTAAAGCTGTCCGCGGTGGCACATATTAATATATGGTTCAAACTTCAAAGCATATGGCTATGAAAGGACGTGGGTTCGAGCCACACTTTTTTTGTAATTTGTGTTGTTATTTGGGGTTTATTGCTTTTTGCCAAAAACAAATGCCTTTAGTCATTTATCACCACATATCATCTCGAACAGCCTTGGTGTATTAACAGAGACGTTTTTAAGCAATCAAAATCATCAACATATTATAGAATCTTGATTAAAATTTAAAAAAAAATCTTGATCTCTGCCCGCACAGCCATGTAAAACTCAAAATAGAGGCCAATAATGTAGTCTACAGCAACAAAGGCAGTTAAATTAAAACAAAAAGTGAATCGAGGCATTTAATATTCCCTAGACAAATCAAAATGTGCAAAACAAGCTACAACATGAGCTTTGTTCGCCTGTCCACCACTAGTGCTACACTGTTTTACACGTGCACTGAGCAGTGTACGGCGGAAGTACTTCTTTTTAAAGGAAACAGTATGTCAGTGTAGCACGAGTGTTGCCCACAAAAAAACACACTCAACACTTTTAGTGTAGTTTCCTCCTACACGACCAAAATAGCCAGTGTAATCTAGTGTATCACTGGCAGCACTAGTGCTACACTGAAGGAACAGAAAAACGACCACATACTAACTACACTGACTTACACTGACACAAAAAAACAGCCATTCGTCTACACTGACTTACACTAGTGTAAAGTGTTGGACAGGCGAACAAAGCTAAAGTGAGAAGTTTAGTTTGAAATCTTACCTCGTTCATTTCATTACGATGCTTGGAGGTGGGACAAACGAAAAACACAATATTACAACGCTTAGTAGAGCAAGTTAGGCGATTACATAGACGGAATAAAGACACCTCAATTTACCTGGTCCAAGTATTCCGGTTCAGATGCTGAGGCGTCCCATCGGTTGTTCAGGATGAAAATGTTCGGTTTCGATAGTCTAGTCGATACTTTGTGGAAGAAGTTCTTTTCCTAAAAAAAAAACAAGATAAAAATTACAAATTACAAACTTTCTAGTAGGCCTACAACCATGATAGGATGACGTTCAGGAGAGACAGGTAAAGCGTCGTTATATCACGATCGTCGTTCTATCAAAATATAAATAATAACAATAATAACATCAATTTATGGATTACGGTAGGCCTACTGAGATTAACCAATAGGCCCTACAACTTAATATGTAAAAAGTAACTAAAAACATATAGGCCCTAACTATCTAAACAAATGCCAAATAATAGTACCAGTCTTTACGTGCATCACTTTATTATTAATGATAAAACAAAATATTTACGTAACAGCAGTCTTGGGGAGTAGCGCGCTACAAGTAGCGCCCTACATGTAGCATGCTACTTTTACGTGTAGCGGAGCCAGTAGCGCGGTACTTTATTAACGGGGCATATTGTAGCGGTAGCATGCTACAATTTTTGTAGCGTTAGCATGATATTTGCGCTACTTTCTAAGTTTTGGCGCCAGCAGTTCCAGTACCACGTAAAGTCAAAAGTCGGCACTGCAAACTAACTTGTAACGCCCGCCGCGCCACGTCATGTGCTCGCCATGTAGACCGGCCCGTAATCTCATTTCGTCTCACTTGCACACCATCTCCCTCGCTCTCTCCCAGCGAGCCTCTCCCTCTCTCTCTCTCTGCGTCGTCCGAAGGATGCGAGCGATCGCCGATCTGTCACATCGTGTGAGCTGACTTTACCAAAATATTGCAGTGATTATTAAATTGCGTGGAGCATCTTGAGTATGTATCCACGATAATTAGAAGTCGGATTATTGATTTAGAGCATAAGCCGCTCAATAATTACGCCAATCGTCTGAATTGAATATTAAAATGAAGAGATTAGTGTCAACAACCACCAGGTACAAGTTTGTCACGATTATAGCTTTGTTTGTTTGTCCTGTTTCAATTACACCAGGTACAAGTTTGTCACGAAAACCCGTTTTTCTGTCCTGGTGTAAATGTACCTGTCACAACCCAGAAACGTTTTTTTGTCCTGTTGTAAGTTACCACAACTGCGACTGGTGTAAGAATTTTACACCTGCTTCTTTAGCAGGAGTGGGTGTAAAACGACAAAATATTGCGCCATTTTTAAAGTTTGTAGTGGCTTGGTTGGTGTAGTGAGAAGCTAAGAAAGAAGCTAGAAGTTAAAATGGAAAAAGCCGGGCCGTGCAATATCTTTCCCAATGATTATATGAATCTTCACGGCCTTTCTTAAAAGGGACAATGCCAAATTAATCAACCGTTAAGCAAAAACCTTAGCCCAGGGCCGACATAACCTAAAACAAGGATAGGTCTGCTTGAAAGACGTTTAGCAATATTATGCACAACAATGTACTAGAAACCTATTATCTAGGCCAAAATATTGAAAAATATAGTTAGGCCCTAAGCCTATAGCCTATCATCGTGTGGTATATAGGCTCTAGCCCTTCGTTGCCTCGTCAAATGTCAAAAATGGGTGCAAATATGTTTGTTTGTCCTACTGGGCGTAACGCTGACTTGTTACTACTATTTCCGGTTTTATGACGTACATCCGGATGATTCCAGGAGTAAATATGTGAACCTGGTACAGGACAAACAAACAAAGCTAGTGTCATATATCTCCCCTCCCTTGGGACATTCCGGGCTTTATCGCTATTGTACGGCACCAGTAGGCCTATTCCGAACTTTGTTTGTCGCATTCTTCTGCAGTGATTCCGCGAAAAACACGTTGTTGAAAATAAGAAATGCAATATGAATGTTGATCATTAGGCCTAGAATTCTTAAAAGACTATGGCCGAGCCTAGCCTAAACGTTAAAAGAACGCCTTCTATCACAATGGAAACCGAAACTATGTGCTTTTGATGATAGATCACGATCGAGTTGACATAAATGAAGTTAAAAATCATCGCGGCACTTTAAAAACGGGATAATGCGAGATCTTGACACCCCCCGATTAAACGTGAACATGTAGCGGAAAAGTAGCGCGCTATTTTTCTTGTGTAGCCCAAATGTAGCGTCGCTACATCTGAAAAAAAGTAGCGAAAAAGTAGCGAAGCTACTTTTTCGGGGCATGTAGCGTTAGCGATAGCGTGCTACTTTTTAAAAGTAGCGACCCCAACACTGCGTAACAGGTAGAGGTAGTGAAAAATGGTGATAACGAAATTCGCGAATTTTTTTTAAATCTATTTTATTGTCTAAATTGTAATTTTGTCGACGAATTACATCATTTAGAGATGGAAAAACCACATTTTGAAAACGCGAAATAACAAACGAAATTGTATAAAACTGGTCAAAACGCGAATTAACTCGCGAAATCAAGCATTTTAGTGCTCAAAATGTGGGGGGATGGTGGAGGTGCCGGTCCAGACCGAACATTATGCGCGCAGTGGGCGGTACGTCGTTTCGTGACGTCACGGGCTCCACGGAAACAGACCGCCAAAATAACGACGCGTATCACGGACTCCGCGGCAATAGTCCACCAAAATAATGGTGCGAACAAATATTTATTTTTGCTTGGGAATCGATTCTGAATAGATTTGTGGGTCACAATGATCGATTCTAATGAATTGGAATTTATGTCATCCCTACTTGAAACTTAAAAGGCTTAAAGGGCTTTTTAAAAAAAAAAAAATTAAATTTCGCGAAAAACACGAAATTTGGGTTTTATAAAACAAAATTTGGATTTTTATATATTGGACTAAAATATCACAAAAAGTCCAGCGCCGTTGCCAGGCCCGTGTTAGCGCGTAAGCATATGAGTGCGAGAAAGAGAGTTGCGGCGATGTAACTCGTCGTAGCTGGCTGAGGGGCGAGGAGGGGTGTGCGCTGACACCGGTGCGCATACGATCCACTTCACAGCTGACTGTGCGCAGAGGGAACAAGCGCCGACCCAAGTGCGCGTTCGATCCAGCTGGTCCGGCTGACTGTTCAAGTTGTGTGGGGAAGGAATTTATGATGCAATGTTATCCGGGTTTAAAGTAAATGCACAAACACAAAGGAAAGCGGCCGGCCACAGCTGGGGTGGTGTTTATGAGCAGACCCTTGAAATCACCGTTTTCTAGGGTTGTGCGAACCTGGATTTTTAAATTTCGAACCGAACCTCGAACCTGCATTTACAAGGTTCGCGAACCTCGAACCTCGAACCGAACCTTTTTTTTAAAGTGGAAGGGAATCACATGGGCACTGAAGAAAAACTGATCATTGATCCAAATCTAGGCTGAGGAGCTTAGGCCTAGGGCCTAGGTTCCCTGGCTTATCTCGCACAATAATAATATTACAAGTATCAAATACAGCGCATTCTTGTCATAAATGTCAAGGGATTCTTCTGATGTATTTTTAATCATGTGGGAAAACGTTTTAGGGGTAGGGTAGCCTAGGCCTAGCCTAGGCTATGCTAGGCCTAGCCTAACCATCTTCAGACAAAACATCATAATAAGATCGATCAAATTAAGCGGCAATGCAACTTTTATAGCCAAACCTGAAGACAACACATCAAAATCAACATTAATAATGGTTTTCTTATGATCTTAAACTGTTAAAAAAACACGCGTCTTGGTTAGGTCGCCCTAGCCCTAGTTGGCCTAGGTAGGCTTACGGATAGGCCCTAGGCCTACTACACTCGGACCGTCATCACTTCCCGATGAAAAATCATTACAAGATCGATGAAATCATAGAGAAATAACGATGAAATAAAGCGGCAATGTCACTTTCATAGCCAAACCTGAAGACAAAATCGACCCTAGGGCTAGGGCCTAGCCTAGGCCTAGCTCGGACTGCTTACATTTGGACCGTTACTTTCCGATGAAAACTCATTAGAAGATCGATAAAATTACGCGTCGATGCCATTATAATCTTTTTGCCTGAAGAAAATCCACCAGCATCAACAATAAATAACTATTTCTTGCTATCTC
The DNA here is from genome assembly GCA_024449915.1 of Sweltsa coloradensis. Taxonomy (NCBI): domain Eukaryota; kingdom Metazoa; phylum Arthropoda; class Insecta; order Plecoptera; family Chloroperlidae; genus Sweltsa; species Sweltsa coloradensis. The sequence goes on from JAMZAV010004125.1 coordinate 100,334, forward strand.
AAGTGTCCAGAATATTTACGCGTCAAGAAAAATCCGCCATTTTAAGATTTTGCAAGTTGCATATGCACTGCTTACAGCGCTAATTCGACTTTCGATTATCGAGCGGCGACCGCGGTAGACTTGTATCGATCGGTCGATGCTGTAGGCGTCGCTCCGGAAGGCGTGGCTTTCCGTAAGCGGGAATTTCAAAGGTTCGGTTCGAGGTTCGACTTTCAAAACAATTTTCGAACCGAACCGAACCGGATTCAAGGTTCGGTTCGGTTCGTCTTTTCGAACGGTTCGCACAACCCTACCGTTTTCCACTTCCTAAGCCATTTGCGAGAGAGTAATAAATAAGTTTTTGTGATCTACGAAACGTTCTTGTTACTCCAGGCCCTCATTCAGACGTCAGTCGTCAGACGTCGTAGTAATGAGAGTGACCCATTATAATAAGTCGTACCGTGATATGAAAAGTGAAATACATAGAACCTTATGGGAATTTGTTAGGAATGTCCAAAAAAACGTTGTACAACTGCAATTGTAGTACTAATAACTAAGGGTCGTTATAGCAACTCGCAGTGACGAGCGCGCTCTTGAGCGTGTTACAGGACTCGCAGTGGCTGCATTAGTATTCTGGGTATCGATGTTTTAAGCGAAAATAAAATGACTGATCATTTTAACGAAGTAATCATTATAACTAAATAATCGCGGGATCCCCTGGCGTTCGTTGTAATGACTTTTGACTGTATTGTGATTTTTGTTTGCATTAACCTGATGACGGAAATTGCTTTTGATTTCTGAAATTTTGTTTTATGAAAAATTAGGCCTAACGCTAGTTGTAATAGGAACTTGTTCTCACTGTGAGCATGAGAGTGGACTCGGCGTTGGCGACCAGCACAAACACGTCGGCGTCCAGACAATGCCGGTCGATCCACTCGTCCAGGTTAGGAGACACGTCGATGCCGGGAGAGTCGACGAACACGACGTCGTCGCGCAGTAACAGGCACTTGTCTTTCGGCCAGAAGATGCGAACCTTCTGGCTCTCGTTCAGCTTCTCTTTGCAGAGAGCGTGCGCGAGCTGGCTCACAGTCTGCAACAGGAAGGCAATGGGTTGACATCGGGCTGGGCTACGAGTATGACATATCGTTCAATTATCGACGATATCACACGAAAAAATTTCAAAATGATATCGAAATGTTATTGTTTGTGAAAGAAAAAAATCCTGGAAAAATAAAAAATATTAAAAGAGGGCCTATTTTTAATAATTTGAGGTCAAATAGGGTTGATAAGGTATTGCAACACCAAAAAACGCACAGCGATTTTTACGATCCCACAATCAAGTTTTATGACCCGGTAGGGGTGTGCGGGAAAGGATTTTTCAGACTCGGGACGGGATCGGGAATTTCACATTACAAAATCCGGGAATCGGGACGGGATTGGGAAATTTTCCGACAAATAAATTAATTAAATGCAGCATCTTTATATCACTTTATCAAGTACAAAAATTGCAAAGGATCACCAAATTAATCACATTGACTCACAATTTGACTTTAGGCTTGGGCCTAGGCCTAGCTAGGCCTACTTGAAGGGCCTAGTCCTAGACCCTACCCAAAACAAATAGGCTCAGGGCCCTAGTAATAATTAGGTTAGAAAGAATGGCCTGTGCTTTAGATTAGCCGTGAAGGTTAGGCCTAGGACCAACTGGGAAGAGAGACCAAATTACAAATTAGCTAGTTGTAAGTTGTACCTAGGCCTAGGGCCTAGGCTACAAACTAACAATTTTCAACTTACCAAATGCATTTGGCCTAGGGCCTGCCTAGGCTAGCATCCATGGGCTTATCTAAACCACAGGCCTTTCTTTCTAACCAAATAATTAATTTTGGGTAGGCCTAGGCCCTAGGCTTGGACAAATATAAATACAAGTAGGGACCTAGGCCCTTGCCTTAAGTCAATTTGTAAGTCAAGTCATTGTGACTAATTTGGTGAAGGCCTATTTCCCAGCTGTTTCAGGTCGAAAATTGAATATTATTTCGATTTTTGAAGCACTGCACTCTGGATGCTAAATGCATCAAGCAGGCACGCGCAAATGCTGCGATCTAGTGGGCACCTTGCCAACTGCTTTCATATAGTCTGAAGAGGCGGGAATGTCAATTTCCCGACTTTTGACGCGATCCCGGCGAGTTTCGGGAAAAAAACTATTTCGGGAATGGGATCGGGAAGGTGATTTCCCGATCCCGATATGTCGGGATCCCGCACACCCCTATGACCCGGCACCTACACTAAAATTACGAAATTTAGCATTTTTAGTGTAAATTTTGATATTTTGATATGAAGCCAAATATCGATATCAAAAATATTCCCACGTATCGATATTGTATTGAAATTTCGATCTTTTTGCCCAGCCCTAGATTAACAGTAGGCCTAGGCCTATGCCTATAGGTGGGGGTTCAATTTATAAGTAAACTCCAGCACTGTCCATATCACTGATTGCTATATTTCCTATTAAACAATATCGATCTTTGGTTGGTTATCGCTCACTTGTCGATTGCGTCGGGGCGTAGGCCTACAGGGTTGGCTTGGTCGCGCTTGGTGGCTAATAGCAGTGACATGTTGACGTCAGAATTTTATTGATGGAGTTCCAATTGCCGATGTCAGAGAGCAGCAAAATTCAATACAAAAAGGCCAATATAACAAACCAGTATTGAACCATTGATTCAAGGTAAAAGCCCTCCTACTCTAGTTACCTTCATGTTGGTACGTTGGTAAACCACTAGTATTATCCGATTCTCAATATCGGTATTGGTCCGTTATTAAATAGTAGGGTTGATTGATTGATTGATTGATTGCTGTTTATTGTACATAGATCCCTAGAGAATAACATAAATGTACATTCATGGATATTATACATTGTCAAACATATGATCTACAAAATACACAATGATTATGTTGCTAAAATAATGAATAATAAAACATTGTGGTAACTCCAGATTTAACTACAGAACTCATCAATTGAATAAAATGCCTTATCAATAAGAAATGCTTTTAATTTGCTTTTAAAGCAGTCGTCACTGGTATTAATTGTTTTCAACTCCATGGGCAGGTTGTTGTAGAGCCGCCTTCCACAACTTCTGGGGCTCCTGAGACCAGCTGTAGTAGTTCTTACTGATTCAAGATGCAGGTCACCCCGATGCCTAGTATCATACCCATGAAAGTCAGAATTCTTTTTAAAGTTAGCTAAATCTTTGCGAACATGTATAACTGATTCGTAAATGTAAAGACCAGCAAGGGTTAGTAAGCCGAGCTCGGGAAATAGTAGTCTGCACGAATGCCGTTTACCAACACCCACTAGAGTACGCACCGCTCGCTTCTGTATCAAGAAGATACTGGTGAAAACTCTCTTGCTAGAGGAGCCCCATAGTATAATACCGTAACGTAAAAGAGACTCAAAATATGCAGAATAAACAATCTTAGCAGAACTTAGGCCAATACGCTGTCTGATAATTCTAATAGCAAAGCAGGCTTTACTTAGCTTCTTAATAAGGTTGTCAGCTTGCGAGTCCCACTTAAGTGTTGAGGCTATGGTAAGTCCAAGGGAAGCTACAGTTTCAGCCTCGGGCAACAAGTGCCCCTCGAAGTGTAGATTCAGCTTGCTGACATTACTGGCATTACTGGGGTTGAGACTAAAGAGTGTAGTTGTAGTCTTCTCTGCATTCATCGCAAGCTGATTTTCGTAAAGCCATGCAGCTTCCTGGTCCAGTTCTTTTTGCGCGGCTTTGATGACTTCAGTGATGTATTTCCCCCAGCAAACGTAAGTAAAGTCATCTGCGTACATATAGACTTCACACCTCGGAGTACACGGTTGTAGATCATTCACATAAACAAGGAAGAATGGTGGCCCAAGTACAGTGCCTTGTGGTACCCCGGTAGTGGTCTTCATCCAAGATGATCTAACCAATTTGGTCCTTCCGTCATCTGAATCTCTGACTTGTACCGAGCTGTTCTCTACCCTCCAGGTAGGACGCAACCCATTTTACAATATAGTCTGGAAAGCCCAGTGCTCTAAACTTACCAACAAGCCTATTGTGGTTCACCCCAGTCAAAGGCTTTTGACATGTCACAGAATACGGCCAGTGCAGAGTCCCCAGCGTCGATGGTTTCGCTTAGTTTTTCTATTACTCCACATAAGGCTGAGGTAGTAGATCGGCCCTGACGGAAACCGTGTTGACTGTTAGTAAAGAGCAAGTTAGATTCTAAATACTGTATGATCCTAGCTTTCACAAGTTTTTCTAAAACTTTGGACAAGGCTGTAACCAAGGCAATAGGGCGATAATTGCCAATCACTGATTTGCAGCCCTTCTTGTGTATCGGGACCACAAGGCTGTTCTTCATCGCCTTTGGGAAGACCCCGAGTTGTAGCGATGTGTTAAAGATTGTTGCAAGAACATCCGCAACCGGTCTGGAACATCTACGGATAACGCGGTTCGGAATTTCATCCACACCAGCAGAGAGAGTGTTCCTTAGGGTCCTGGTAATGTTGAGGACTTCAGTCCCTGTAATGGGTTCACAGGGGAAAGGCGTTGAAGTGACCAGCAGGTCCTCCTCCTGTATGCCAGAATTATGTACTCCAGGATCCACCAGAGGGGGGGTCCTACTCTTAATTATACTTTCTGCCGCTGTTACAAAAAACCTATTGAAGCTATTTGCAACTTCGGTTGGTTCTGAAATAACCTTGTTTTCTAGGCTAAGGTGGATCGACGTAGGCTTTGCTTTATTGCCGTGAAGTTCACCGTTTACTATCTTCCAGACTGCGGCACTCTTGTTAGCTGCTGTGTTTATTTTCTTATTGCAGTGGAGTGATTTTGTTAGTTCAATAATAGTTTTATACTTTTTCTTTATCTCCCTGTAAAGTATTTCCTTGTCTGGAGTTCTCCAAATCGTCCAATCTTCATATGCCTTCCGACATCTTTTACCCCATTCTTTCACTTCTGCAGTAACCCAGGTCTTTGTGTTATCCTGGTGCTTTAGTGGCTGAAGGGGGAGTGACCTATCAAAACAGCATTTGAATTTATCAAGAAAGGTATTATACATAAAGTCTACATTATTTGGCTCCGTGAAAACTTCCATCCAGGTTTCTGACGAAATGTTGTTCCAGAATGTGTCGATGCTCCTAACGCTGAAGTTTCTCCGTAACTCTCTACAGTGTGTAGGCCTAGTCGTTTTGTCAAGAGAATCTTCCTTCTTTCTGTGTAGGAGGTCACTACCGTCAATGTGGCACCATATAGCCCCGTGGTCCGAGAGCCCGTTGTGGTTCACCTCTATGTTGACTGTAAGGAGATTAGTAGTGAAAACGTTATCGATAATGGTCCCTACCCCCCTTGAATGAAGTCTTGTAAGTTCCTGAACTCTGGGAGTGTATCCAAATGCCAGTATCAGGTTTTCAAGATCTCTCTTTGAACTGGAATCCTTGGAGAAATCTACGTTGAAGTCTCCACCTATAAGAGCGTGTGTTTTCTTTTGGGCCAGAATAGTTAAGCATTTTCAAGCTGTTGTAGAAACACCTGGTTGCAGCCCGCTGGTGGTCTGTACACGGCAACAATGACGATAGGCTGAAGAGTCCCTGTACTAAAGTTAAGCTCAATCCTGGTCGCGGCTACCTCGAAATGATTGGGTATACCTAGCATGTTGATTCTATCAAATGGCGTATGGGTATGGTCTTGCCGCACAAAAATGCACGAACCCCCGTAGGCGGTATTAAGAGCCACTCTGCAGAATGCTGCGGCTAATCGATAGCCACCTAACTGAGTAAGTTTGGGACTTGACATCGATTATTCGATTCGACATCGATGTCGGAGCAAAATTGGCTTTCGATTCAACATCAATTTGGCATCTTAAAAAAAAAAAAAAATGAAAAATTGATTGATGCAAAAAAAAATTGCTGTTTTTTTATGTCAAAAAGAATTTTGATGTCAAATTTTTTTTCGGTGTGATGTCGAAATTATTGGTTTGACACCGATTTAGAATTTATAATGGAATTTCAATCCTATTAAATAATAAAACGCAAATTTAATATATTTACCTGGACGTTGAGCCTCTCTTCCGAGTCTTCCGTTACTAGATAAGACTCCCCGTTCTCGGATCCCTCAACCTGTAGGAAACAGTTGGTCGTGTGTCCGATGCCGCTCGGCAGAATCTTCTCGCGTAGCATGGCGTTGATCACCGTACTCTTGCCGTTGCTTGTTCGCCCAAAGAAAGCAACCTGGATACATGAGACAAATGATAACTAGAATCACGAAATAATAGCAAGGAAATGAAAACACCAAAATATCTGTAAAGGACTTTAAAAATCCATTGATCCACTATTGCACTTTAAATATCCGTTAAAATGGATAAAATCTGTGAAAACTGGCACTCTGATCTAGTGTAGGTCTACGGAACCAATTGTTTTGAGCAACAATATCTGATTGTTTGTACCTTCATGTGGTCCCGCGTGAGGACATCTCGGATTCCCTTCACTTTGGCGATGTAGGCTTCAACCTGCACTGCCTCGTCTCCTTGGATTATTGCATTCTTGTCTTCTTTTAGATCTAAAGAAAAACGTAGAAGCAGTGTTATAAGTTGGTACCGGTACATTATGGGTATGTTTATGTTACAGTTCCATCATCTAGGTCTACAGAGTAGTCGCAACAATTGTCAAATAAAACGTTGTTTAGTAATAGGTACGGTGCTGCTAGTGCTGCTAAGACTAGGCTATATTATGAATGATGCAAGAGTGGTTATGCTGCAATGAATTCCAGCACATTGTGAAGAGAAAGGTAGGTAATGAGAAGGCAGATTACCTGGCAAGAAGATTAGAGAGGCAGCAAAATGCCCAAAGTAGTCAAGAATCTATCACATTCATCAGTAAAGGCACATCTTACCACAGTGTAAAAAGAGTGGATTGAAAGGGGAAAGACAAAGCATGGCAAAATATTACTACACTGGAAATGTCAAACATCATGGAAAAAGACAAACAGCTACCGTACTGCACAGATTAGACTTTAAACAGGACATGATCTGCTTGGAAAGCACCTAGGCCTACATCGGACAGGAACCACCGATAGCAGTAAGTACTTGCAGTCTATGTGGGGTTAAAAAAAAATTAAAAAAAAATCGGCCATTCTAGAGCAAACTCACAGACAAAAACAGATCTTGTAGGCCTAGCGTTTGACTTGCGTTGTAAGACTCAGACGCTCTACTTCCTCGTCTAATAATAAACTGTACCGGTAGCCTACAGTTTTGCTGATTGCTCCCTTTAGGGTTTGCCCGTAACTGTACCAGAGTGTTTGTTTCATTTCGACATGTAGGCCTAGTTACCTTTTTTGGTACTTGTTCATTAACGGGACCCCCCTCAATTTTTTGTTAATTGGTCCCCCCATTGCTGTTTTTTTACTTATTTCTGTGTACAATGAATAATTATAACTTGCGAGGAGTTGAATATGACTCAGACAGTGAACTTGACTCACACGTTCAACGTGACTCAGGCGAGTACAGTCCATTGGAACGCGTAGGCCTACATGAGAGCAATCGTCTCCGTGCAGCTGACATTGAAGTTCACGAACACCAAATGAACCTTCAAAACCTTACGCGAAAGTACTTTTCTATTGACAGTCCTTTATATTTAAAATAGTAGCGACGTTAAAGGTTTTGTAGGGGAAGTATGTTGGCGTAAGCTGTCACACCTGGCGTAAAGTATGTAGCCGGAAAGGATGTTTTCGAGGCTTTGTTTGAAATAATTGTGTTTTCCTGACCTCCTGAAACTCAGATGGAGTAGCTAGCTATGATTGTCTAATGAAAGTTTTTATTGAATTTTTACATTTTTTGGAGGGGGTCCCGCTAATGAACAAGTACCCATTTTTTAAATATTCTTGTGGAATGTTAGGCCTACACTACAATTGACATCGTCACTCATTACTAGAGATTTTTTAGAGATTTTTTTGTGTTTTAGATTTTTGATGCTACCTACTTTT
>JAMZAV010004126.1:0-48157 GCA_024449915.1 Sweltsa coloradensis
GAAAAGCATCCTGGGATGTGTTGCAAAATAACAAATTGCGTAGTGTGATGCCCACATTGACAAATAAAATTCGTCCACCAACGTCTCGACTCTCACGTAGAGAAGAGGTGGTATTGTCTAGAATTCGTATAGGCCACACACGTCTAACTCACGGATATCTTTTAACCAGAGAAAAGGTTATTCCCATATGTGACACATGTGATGTACCTTTAACCGTGCATCATATGCTAGCAGAATGAACCAAATTTGATGCCTTGCGCACGCAATTTCATCTCTCCCAATCATATGAAGAACTTCTATCATATGATAACGGCGACAAACTTTCTAAATTTCTCATCCATAGTAATCTATTTAACAAAATTACTTCACATCATAGCCTACACATTTCCTTAATTTTTTTTTTCATCCTCATACATAACTTTTGTTCTGCTATTACTGTCATCATCATTACATCATTTTGTTAATTATACACTTAGAAAACAAATAGTCATCTAACACTCCATTTACTCATCTCATCAACTTTCATTTTCACAGGCGGAGCAATATGACCTAACCGGTTGAAGCGCTCTAGTTTCTCACGTCGTGTTTGTTAATCGACGAGAAAATAGCTTAATTGTGAAATAATTAATAAAAGAGTACAAGTACCGAAACATAGTCAGTCAAGAAGTGTACGAGATATTATCTAAACTTAGTTATTTTAATTTTTGAAATACACGATACACCAAGATTCTCATTGTGAAGAAGGAGACACGTTGCGTTTTACATAGGAGGAATCGAAGAAGTTATACCAAGTCTTTCCTTTTTAAAATAAAACTGATTTTCAAAGAAGAACCCTCCATTTTACTTTCGATTTGTCTACGTTCATCTGACTCACGGATATCTCCAAACAAGAGAAAATGTTGTTCCCAGAAGTGACACATGTGATGTACCTTAATAACCGAACCGTACTTCATCATCGTTAAACATAATGTACCAAATAGATGCCTTACGCAGCAATTTGTGCGTCTATCATGACAACGTCGAAAAACTTTCTACATTTCTCATTCAAAGTCATTTGTATAACTTATTTAAAAGAATCCCCGTCTGGGCCTGGGTAGAATCGGCCAAGAGCTTGGAACTGCTAATCGTAAAAAGCGATTCAAGAGAAAGGTGCACCTCGCAAACATCAGCTAGAAAGAGCGGAGTATCTGACTTCCCGAAACAAGAGGCGAGCTCTGGCAATCGTCGTCGGGACCTTGCCCCTTCCCTAGACGACCCCCGGCGACGATGACAATGACACAACGAACGATGAACAAAGACGATGACGACCGCGACGTGAGAAACCTCCCTTCCTCTACTTACCCGTGGCTGGTTCTGACCAGCATAGGCCCCTCCTCCCCCCCCCCCCTTAGGCTAGAGTGGTGCATTATGACCTAGCGGTTGACGCGTCCTTAATCCAAATAAACCAAATCTTCCTCATCCCTATACTCGAGGCTTGTTCTGACCAGTATGAACCCCTACCCTTACGGTTCACGCGCCTTTTATCCAAATAAACAAAACAATTTTTATTTAATAAATAAACATTTAATTTCATTTTGGACCTAGGAAAAAAATATAATAAACAAACACAACACACATTTTATAACCTTACAATAATGTCGCTGGTGGTACAATAAGAACTTACCTATTAAAGCGCCCTAGTTCTTACGTCGTCTGGTTTTGAATGTGAGTGCAGTCATTTTCATGCCTGTTCTAACCCAGCCTTCCCCGTCTGGGCCCGGGGTAGAGCTAGCTCCAGAGCAGGGCTAGGCTAAACGTAAAGGCGATCCAAGAGGAAAATTCCACCTCGCAAACATCAGCTAGTAAGAGCGGAGTATATAACTCCCCGAAACTAGAGGCGAACTCTGGCAATCGTCGTTGGGGACACGTCCCCTATCCCGTGACGAACTTCCAGACGACTATGACAGTGACACAACGAACGATGACGAAGACGATGACGACCGCGACGTGAGAACCCCCTTTCCTCCCTTACCCGTGGCTGGTTCTGACCAGCATGGACCCCTCCTCCCCATATCCCCTAGGCTAGAGTGGTGCATTATGACCTAACGGTTGACGCGCCCATTATTTAATAAGATTTAACTTTTAAAATGTTGTTGAATCATTTGACTCTAAATTCAATTACCTATTTTTTTCTTTTACCATCACTAATCATCTCTTATCATTCTCATTTGATTTACAACATTCAAATGAAAAAACACACAAACAACTAATGTTTTTAACTTTGACTATCACAGGCGGCGCAATATGACCTTACCGGTTGAAGCGCCCTAGGTTCTCACGTCGTCGTTCGAACTTGGCCGTTTGCACGCGTCTGTGTTCTCAGCTGGAGCTGCCCTTGTTCCTGGTTGGTGATGAACCCCCTCCTCGGGACTCGACTGGAGCTGCAGATAACCAGTTCAGTATTGAAACAAGTTCCGTCTGGTTTTTCATAAGTCCTCTTCGGCTAAAATGTTGTGTGAGTTATGGAATGTGGTGCGTGGCTTCTCACGCCGAGGCATGTGTTTCGCTCCCACACTTCAATAGTTATTTAATATTTAGAAGGTTTGACTGTTATGGCTGAATTTAGCTTAAAACGATCTAAACTACCAGGTGAATTACATTTGTGCTGCAATAATAATCCACGAAACTGGAGGCGAGTTCTGGTGGTAGTCCCCCCGTCTGGGTCAGGGATTGAATTGGCCCAGTGCATGGCTATGCTAAACTTACAAGGCGATGCAAGAGGAAAAGTCCACTTAAAAAAAAATTATACGTAGGGGAGTAACTCCACGAAACGAGCTCTGGCGGTCGTCGTCAGGGGCCTCTTCCCATTCCCTTGACTACCTTTCTGATAACGACGAACATGACACCATGAAAGATGACAAAGACTATGACGACCGCGACGTGAGAACCCCCCCTTTCCACCCCATTTTTGTGGCTGGTTCTGACCAGCATGACCCCGTCTGGGCTCGGAATAGAATTGGCCCAGTCCCTCAGAGCATGGCTCTGATAATCGTACAAGGCGAGGAAAGAGATAAAGACCGCCTCGTAAAAATCAGCAAGTAAGGGGAGTACATTGCTTCCCGAAACTAGAGGCGAGCTCCGGCAGTCGTCGTCGGGTTCTCCCTTGCCTTGACGACCTCCCCGACGACCACGACATTGACAACACGAATGATGGTAAAGACGATGAAGACAACGGTGTAAGAACACTTCCTTTTCCCACCATACCCGTGGCTGGTTCTGACCATCATGGGCTCCTTCCCCATAGTCCCTAGTCTATACAGTGGTGAATTATGACCTAACGGTTGGCGCGCCCTTAATCCATAAACCTTAATTTTATTGATGAAGATATCTTACTTGTTGTTGTTAACCTCAAATGGTGAGAGAAGTTATTGGTTCTTAACCTCCGATATGACAACGTCGACAAACTTTTTTAAAACCATTATTCGAAGTTATTTAACTTTCCATAATTTTGTATCATCTTAATTCTTAATTCTTCATTTTTTTTTAATTTTAACTAAATAATAATAATAATTTTTACCACTTCCGCCTTTATTATACACCATTACAATAAGTGAGAAATCAAAATAAAAACTTACACAAAATACAGTTGTTAAACGTACAATGCCACAGCCGTACAATACGACCGTTCAGGTTAAGTGCCCTAGTGTCTCACGTTGTTATTTTCATCGATAATTGTTTGGAAAACAGACAAATCTAAATATGATCTACCTGAGCCAGGGTATCACATGTGATTCAACTCCTTGGTGTAAGCGGTTCCTTTCATTTCTGTACGAGATACTTAACTCTCCGAAACTAGAGGCGAGTCTAGCGGTCATCGTCGTGGGCCCCCCAACGACGACGACCTCGACCTCGAAGTGAGAACCCATTTCTTCCCGCTATACCCGATGGATGGTTCTAATCAGCATGGGGCATTCTTCCCCATATCCTCTAGTCTAAAGTGGTGCATTATGGCCTAACGGTTGATGCGCTCGTAAACCAAATATCCAGAAAACAATGTAAAGAACAGAATTTCAAGATCAATTTTTTTTATTAAAACTGGAGAAATTGCAAAAATGTATGTTTTATGAATGTAATACGCTGTCTCTCGTAAAGAAAAAATTAAGTGTAAACTACAGAACACGTAGTAAAAAAAAATATGATTGATTTTACTTTGTCTATCATCTCCATAATTTTAATTACATGTATAAACTAAGAAAATAATATATTCATCGAACACACCATTCACTTATGTATTTAATATAAATATATTTCTGGCGGTGCAATATTACATAACTGGTTGAAGCGCTCTAGTATCTCACTTCATCACCTTGATTTACTATATTTCCCATGTCTGGGCCCGGGGTAGAATTGACCCAGGCATGGCTCTGCTGAGCTCTTTATACATCAGGCCTGGCCTGGACAGAATGATTAGTGGCCTAGGCTAATTCTTCGAAGTAGGCTACAAGAGGCAGCCAAGTTTCTGCACTGGCTTTAGTATCGAGTCATACTATGGATGGGTCTACCCGTCTGGGCCCCCGGGGTAGAATTAACCCAAGGCATGGCTCTGCTGAGCTTTAATACATCAGGCCTGGCCTGGACATGAAATGATTGGTGGGCTAGGCTATCTTTGAAGTAGGCTACAATGATGGCAGGCCAGTTTCGCACTGGAGCGTTAGGTTCGAGTCATCATATGGTATGGGTCTCCCCCGTCGGGCCTGGGGTAAAAATGACCCATTTGCTGAGCTCTTTATACATCAGGCCTGGCCTGACAGAACGATTGGTGTCTAGGCTAATTCTCGGACGTAGGCTACAATGATGGCAGCCAGTTTCTAGGCACTGGAGCGTTAGGTCTCCGAGTCACTATGAATGGGTCTCCCCCGTCTGGGCCCGGGGTTAGAATTAACCCAGCATGGCTCCTTCTGAGCTCTTAATACATCAGGCCTGCATACGGACAGAATGATGGTGGCCCAGGAATTCTCGAAGTAGGCTCAATGATGGCAGCCGTTTCTCACTGGAGCGGTCAGGTATCGAGTCATCTATGGATTGGGACTCCCCCGTATTGGCCCCGGGGTAGAATTGACCAAGGCATGGCTGCGGAGCTCTTTATACATCAGGTCCTGCCTGGACAGAATGATTGGTTGGCTAGGCTAATTCTTCCAAGTTGGCTACAATATGGCAGCAGTTCTGCACTGGAGCGTAGGTATCGAGTATCTATGGAGGGACCCCCGTCTGGCACCGGGGTAGAATTGACCCAGGCTGGCTCAGCTGAAGCTAGTTATACATCAGGCCTGGCCTGGACAGAATGATTGGTGGCTAGGCTAATTCTTTGAAGTAGGCTAAATGATGGCAGCAGGTTTCTGCACTGGAGCGTCAGGTCTCGTATCATCTATGGATGGGTCTCCCCCGTCTGCGGCCCGGGGTAGAATGGACCCAGGCATGCTCGCTGAGCTCTTTATACATCAGGCTGGCCTGGGACAGAATGGATTGGTGGCCTAGCTAATCTTCGAAGTAGGATACAATGATGGTAGCCAGTTTCGCACTGGAGCGTCAGGGCTCGAGTTCATTATGGATGGGTCTCTTCGTTTGGTCCCGGGGTAGATTGAACCAGCATGGCTCTGCAGAGCTCTTTATACATCAGCTGCGACAGAATGATTGGTGGCCAGGCTAATTCTTCGAAGTAGGCTACAATGATGGCAGCAGTTTCGGCACTGGAACGGTCAGGTCTCGCGTCATCTATGGATGGACTCCCCCGTCTGGGCCCGGGGTAGAATTGACCCAGGCATGGCCTCTGACTGAGCTCTTTGTACATCAGGCCTGGGCTGGACAGAATGATTGGTGGCCTAGGCTAATCTTCCAAGTTGGGGGGGGGACTAAAACCCCCAAAAAATGGGGGGAATGGCAGCCAGTTTCTGCACTGGAACGTCAGGTCTCGAGTCATCTATGGATGGGTCTCCCCCGTCTGGGCCCGGGGTAGAATTGTCCCAGGCATGGCTCTGCTGAGCACTAAAGGCAAGGTTAGAGACAATGACCATCTCGCAAGCATAAAAAACAAAATTTAACTCTAACCCTTAAATTTAATATTCCTTTTTTAATTTTCTATTTTTATTAATTTTAATTATTGTTATTAAAGAATCTTTTATAATTTTACAAAACAATTAAACACAATAACGAACTCGATTAATAAACTCACACAATCAAATGTGACGCAACTTGACATTCCCAGTTGAAGCGCCCTTGCTTCTTACGTCGTCACTATGACACGTGGAAAATCCTTATTGTGGCTGTTCTGACTAATTAGTTTCTACGCTCATAAAAAGCTTACGGTTGAAGCCTTGAAACCAATATCACACATTGAGATTTGAGGTTTGGTTTCGAGTTCAAATATCATCGCTAAGACGGTTAATTTGAACTGACATATTAAATAATAAATACTATCAGTAGTTAAGAGTCTCTACACAATGAGATAACTGATTTTTCAGTGTGAGGACTTTAAATCAAAGCGACAAGCCAACCCTGTAGGCCCAAAGCAATCGAACGAATGAGCGCTAAACCAACCAAAGATCAATATTTGTAATAGGAAAATATAGCAATCAGTGGTACGGACTGTGCGAAAACTACCCGCGAATCAAAGCCATAATAAAACAAGCGATTCAGAAAACAAACTCCTATTAAACTATGTGCTTCGTTGCTAGGACGGCTCCAAAGTCACGATAACAACACTCCTAAGACAAGAACTGATGGACGAAAGTCTAAATCAGAAGTTAAAAAACTACTGACTTTAGCGGGAATCGAACCCTGGACCTTTTGCATTGGAAGCAGATACGCTAACAACAAGACCAACGAGCCACACACAACACCAACGAGCCACACTAGACCATTCTATCAACAATTCAAAAAAAATTTCAAATAAACCAAAAAAAAATCAACAAGACCAAGTCCATCTGAATGTTATAATGGTAATGATAGCATTAAAGTTTGTCAACAAAAGCGAAGACACTTTACTGACTGTTTTGTTCCTACAATCATGTTTCGCATTGATCATGTCTCAGCTAATTGTGCTTAAGTGATACGGGTTGAACTGGCGTCTATGAAGAATCAATTCAGATTCAATCAAATTCTAACAATTCACAGCGGACGCAATATGACACTCGGGTGAAGCCTTCTTCATAAAAGTAGTGTTCATTTTCAAAAATAACAATAATTTTATTATTGTTAATCTAACATTTCGTTAATGACTTTGAACAAGGCGCGATCTGACCTACCGGTTGACGCGCCCTTTATACAAGTAACTGAACTACCAACTTTGACTCACTTAACTAGAAACAAGGTAAAAAATCAATATCTTATTTCCGTAATTGATAACAATAATAACAAGCGGCCAATAATGACCCAGCGGTTTTGAAGCGGCCCTACTGTTTCTCACATCGTTCTCAATTGTGAAAAATTATGCCCGGATAGATTGGGACCCAGAGCTGGCTTGGCAAATGCGAGAAGAGAAAAATCTTATATCGCAAACATCGGCTAGTAAATAGGTACTCCTCGAAATAGAGGGCGAGCTCTGACGGTCTTGCGGGAAACTTCTCCTTCTTCCTTGAACCTCCCGGGACCGACGACGCTATGAAATTCATAACAAAGTGGAAAAGATGGATGACGACCGCGACGCGAGAACCCCCTTTTTTTTCCCTATACCGTGGCTGGTTAGGCTAGCATGGGCACCCTCCTCCTCATATCTTCAAGTCTGAGAGTGGTGCATTATGACCCAAACTGTTGATGGTCCTTATCCAAATAAACAATCGTTGTGTCCAATGTATTATTTAAAAGCTATAAGCCTACTTCCACTGTAAAGAAAAGCCATGAATTATTCAGTGTTTTCATCTATCCACATTTGGATCAAATATTGAAGGCGACAAACTCTAAATTTCTTGTTCAAAGTAATTTGTTTAACCATTTAACAGCTGCCAGAAAAATTCATTATTATTCAATTAGAGAATTAGTCTTTTGCTGTGACTTTTATTTCCATAACTTCTATTCCTTTTATAAACTACGAAAACAATATTAAAATAATACACACAACAAATTTAATGACGTTGAAGCGCCCCAGTTTCTCATGTGCGTCCTTGGACTTAACATTAAATAACATAACAACAACATCCACATTTGGATCATATAATAAAAGCCGACAAACTTTCTGGAATTTCTTGTTCAAAGTAATTTTGAACCATTAACAGCTGCCAGAAACATTTCATTTTTTTCAATTAAAGAATAGTCTTGCTGTGACTAATAACTAAATAACTTCTATTCCTGTTTTATAAACTTAGGGAAAACATATTAAATAAAACACACAACAAATCTATAATGCGGTTGAAGCGCCCTATTTTCTCATGTCCGTCCTTCGACTTGTTTTTCGTCTCGTTTGGACACCGGCCCATCCTGTCAATACCGACTTCAAGTATAACCAGGTTTCTCGGTCGTTGCTAGGATTGAGACTGTTAAACGTGACAAAATGACATTCCCTACTAATTCCCTAATAGTTGTTAAAATATCCGTTGGGCTCGGGGGTAGGAATTGGCCCAGAGCATGGCTCCTGCTAATCGTAAAGGCGATTCAGAGAAAAAGTCACCCTCGCTGACACAGCTAGTATAAATTAGGGTAGTATATCACTAACCGAAACTAGAGGCGAGCTCGGGCATTAGTCGTCGGAGGACAACTCCCCATTCCTTGGACAACCTCCCCGACGACGATGATTAATGACACAACGAACGATGACAAATACAAAGACGACCGCGGACGTCCTGTTAGTGAAACCAACTTTCCTCCCTTACACGTGGCTGGTTCTGACAGGCATAGGCTAATCCGCCATCCCCCACCCCCCTAGGTTAAGAGAGTTTGCATTTTGACCTAACGGTTGCCGCGTCCTTAGGTTCTAAATGAACCATATGAGCATAGGAATGTGGTGTGTGTCAGTGAGCGAGTAATGTGTTGGGTATAGACGGGAAAATTTATACTTAAGTTGATTGATGTATAGGATATAAAATTTAAAACAAAATTAGTATTTTGAGTGTAATGTATAAGGGCGAGCTACGTAAGGCAATTTCGCCACTATTGTTCAGGGCAAGAGAGGAATGACAATGCAGGCTCCAACATGGGGTATATAATATATGGGATGGAAAAAAACGACTTTGTAGTTTCCTTATTACAAAATATTAGATATACGAAGGCAAAGACTCATATTCACTGACCGCGGAGAAAAAATAGCTCAGGTGTTTTTTTGGGTTTTGGTGTGTGTTGTTTTGTCTGTTGTTTGCTCTTTACTGGGCAAACGACATCCGATCTTAATGAATATTGGAGAGTACCTTTGAAATCTCTGTAAACTTTGATTTGACACGTTTTTGGATACACTCACAGAAAATTCCACGTGAATACCGTACTTTTTATTTGTTTCGAGTTTTAATTCCAATTTTTCGTGTATTTGGCCCCGCGACCGGACAAAACGGCTAATCTGCGTTTAGATTTAACTTTAGGGTACGTTTGAAATCAACTGAAAGTGGATGTGTTATGATCTAAGGGACAATCTGATAAATATTTCTTTTAGAAATCGCTACTTTTAGGGAACGTCCAATCAAAACTATAAAAGCTAATCCAGTCAGCGCGACTGCAAAGCGTTAGCGAAGCGACCTAGTCAACATATTTATATGCCGATGGTTTGTTGCCTATAATGCTTGCGTCTTCCACTGACAAGTGGAGTTATTAACAGTCGCTGAATACAAACCAATGCCACTGAATGTGGCCATGCAAGGAGATAATGAATGTCGAGAAAAGGCACAAAGTATTTACTTGATTTTTGTACCAGAGATGCGATTGTGTGCTTATGTACACAAACCTACATATTTGACACACAATATAAATTGCACCGCACGTTTACTACACTAAAAAATATTTCCAACAAAGATACCACCTCTTGTAATATTAACTCGATGTATAGGCTAAGAAATAATGGAAATCAAGAAGTGAGGACCCGGCGCTCCACCAAA
The DNA here is from genome assembly GCA_024449915.1 of Sweltsa coloradensis. Lineage (NCBI taxonomy): Eukaryota > Metazoa > Arthropoda > Insecta > Plecoptera > Chloroperlidae > Sweltsa > Sweltsa coloradensis. Next base: position 10,050 of record JAMZAV010004126.1, read on the forward strand.
CAATGAGATCTTTTATGTCCCGTCTCCGCAACCACACGACGTAGTGCTGTAACATCGAAAATCAGAGCGCGCCATCACCAACACACAAACTAATGAGCCAACATGTATACTAAGATGAGTTTAACTTTGTTTTCTCAAAACGGCGCCTCCACAAAACTCTCCCCCATATCCTCTAGGCTAGAGTGGGGCATTATGAAATACACATATGACGCGTCCCTAATAAATAAACATTTTTTTAAATCTTTACAAATTATTGTAACACAAGAACGCACTCTATTTATGGGACGTAACAATAGCAAATAGATGGCAATATGACCTAACCGGTTGACGCGCCCTGGATCCTGATCATTTTAGATTTATACGATGATACTTAGATAGCAAACATGTCCCACATGTTTCAAAACAAAGCTAATATTTTGATTATTCTAAAAGTTTTTTCTCAGAACTAGGCAGTTTTTTTAAATGATCTAATTTTTATGGAAAAGCTTTATTTGTCGAAATAATGTTTAAATCCAGAAGGTGGTACAGTTCCAGAGTGCTCTGCACTTCCTTGATATAAATGATTATTTAAAATTGTGTAGTGTTCTAATGCTAGCGCCTTAAACTAGAGGTGAGCTTAGTGACAAAACCCCCCCAAAAAACCAAACTGGTTGGTGGTCGTCGTCAGGATCCTTCCCCATTCCGTTGACGACCTCCCTGACGACGAAAGACCATGACAACACAAACAATGACTAAGATTGATGACGACCGTGACGTGAGAAAATCCCCCTCCCCTAGGGCTGGTTCAGACCAGCACGGGACTCTCTCCTCACACCCCTAGGATGGCTATGACCAGGCACGGACCTCCATCACTCCCACCCCTAGGCTGGTTCTGGTACCAGCACGTGACTCTCCTACACCCCCTAGGATGGTTCTGACCAGCACGGGGACTCTCCTCCTCACACCCCTAGGCTGGTTCTGACCAGCACGGGATCTCTCCTCCTCACACCCGCCTGGCTAGAGTGGCGCATTATGACCAAAACTGTTGAGGCACCGTCTTGAAAATAATCCAATATCAATTCTTTTCTGATAATCTTAGAAAAAACAATTTTATCTTACTCAAACCCCCCCAAACAACATTACTCGTCAATTTATCACTAACAATATCTCATGAGCGCAAATAGACCACACTCTATTGAAGCGCCCTAGTTTCTCCCGGGGTTATATGATGGCTACCGTCTGTCTTATGTGTTGGCACGGACTAGGGTCGCAGGTTATGGTCCCGCACAAGGCATGGGTAGCCTGCAACCTCAAATATCACCAATTATCGTCTCGAGCATAATAATGCAATAATTATAGAATCGATAATGCAGCGAAATCGATCACTAAAGGTGTTTGCTGAAGATTCCCTGTGTTGAGACAATTATTTCATGCTATGCTTTGCTCGCTGTGGTGGCAGCGTCGACAGGGTTTAGGCTTGGTTCGCTTGTTATTAGCCTGTTGATACTAGAGTCGCCGCGGCTTGGTATCGTGATCCAAAACAAGTTGGGTTACGGGTTCCTGTTTAAAAGACCGACTGTGCTTGGACAATGCTCGCTCGTCGGGGTGGCAGCGTCGACAGGGTTGGCTTGGTTCTCTCTCTTATTAGCTTTTGTTGATACTTGAGTCGCCCGCGGTGGAATCGTGCCAAACCAAGTTGGGTCGGTGTTTCTGTTTTAAAAAACCGGTCGTGCTAGGACAAGCCGCTCGCGGTAGTGGCAAGCGTCGGACAGGGGTGCTGCGCTGAAGTGTCTGTGCACTGTATAAGCTAGAGCTCATTCTAAGACGAGACGATGACGACGGCGAAGTCCGTGAAACCCCCCTTGCCTCCCCCGTCCCCGTGGTGGGTTCTGACCAGCATGGCCCCTCTTCCCAATATCCACTAGGCTAGAGTTGGCACATTATGGTCTTAGGGTTGACGCACCATAATCTTCCAAAATAATCAATAAAACAAAATCATTCAAGTCTAAGTCTCCTATCCTTGTCTTGGTTTCAGGTGTCCACGGCTTCAGTTGATGTGAGTCGCCAACCAGTTCCGCCCCCGCTCAGACAACAGACGTTTGAAAGGTTCGTTCGATAAGTCCGTCTCAAATTGTTTTAAAAACATTTCTCATCAAAGCGGAAACTTGTCATAGAACAGAAGTTGTGATTAGATTGTTCAATCATTATCGACACGACGGCGACAAACTATCGTAATTTATTTTCCACCACTTTTCATTTACCATTCCATGTGTTGACCAAAAATAATCAACGTTTCTTTCACTACCACTGTTTATCTCTTAATATATTTTTTTATCAACTTAGAAAACAATAATATTAATTAGTGCTTTTAAACCTCACATTAACTTACATACTTATCAATAACACATGCACCGACGTCCATATAACCTTTACCGGTTGAAGCCCCTAGTTCTCACGTAGCCGTCCATTCAACAAGCATGTTACTTCTTCAATGGAGTCGGGTACTTTCAACAAACATTTTCTGAATAAAAGTGTGCAGCTGTTTTTAAAAGATATTTGTGTTGTTCTTATATTTTCAAAATGCCACAATATGTTTAGAATAGCCAACACACTGAAAAATGTTTAATTAATTCAACAGAAGGTGTGTTTTAAATAAATAGCTTAACACAAAAAGAGTTTAAATGGTTTAACAAAGAGTTTTTTGTGAATCTGAACACATCATGTGTCAAATGGAGCACACACCAAAGTGTTTGAAGGTACATATAATTTAAAATGTAGGGGAAAAATAATAAATTATCAAAGTAGGTCAATTTATGTTAAAAAAAAAATTTTTTTTTCTTTTTTCACAAACAAATTGTTATTGTTATACAGGGTAGTTTTCGTTGTCAATGTACGTAAATACCTACTGACGGATACACAACAGCCACATTGGCTGTGCACCATGGCAAGCACCAGCACAGGGTCACCCGGTCAAGGCAATGGCTGAGTTCGATATCGGCAACGCCCCAACGTCTGCTCTTACCGACCTACCTCTTTCCTTCAAGATGTATAAGCCTAGACCTAGGACAAGTAAGAAGGGCCAAGAGAAGACTGACACAGGGGCTATGCCTGCCCTAAACAAGCAAACTCGCCTAGCCTAGGGCATAGGGCTAAGGAACCTGGATGTAGGGCCCTGGTCCCTGGGACTAAATGCCTAGGACTACAGGGCAGGCCTAGGCCTATATAATATCAATGATGTATAATATGTGCACCGTGAAGAAGCTTCTCGGTGATTATTCAAAGTTCTCTCAAGCCTTAGCCCAACTTTTGACAAGCACATTGTGTTTTTCAATTTCCAAATTCATTCAATTTAATTCAGTATTTATTATTTATTTTTTCAGTATTTTAAGCTCACGAGTCACTCATGGTGAATTCCATTGACAGCGTTTGAAGAACAATGAAGTACATAAAATAATAACTGAAACCTTTTGTTCAACTCAGGTTTGATAAATACACAATGTACAATGTTAATCGTTATCACACTGACAAAATTGTGTTAAACCCAGGTATCTAGATTACTGACAATCGTAGGCATATTGAAGTCAACGTGTGATTGCATGGTATGGCTGCTGGCTTAATCACAATATTATTAATCGTGGTCTTGCAGGGCGATGCGGGTTCCTTCAGAGGCATCAGTGTTATAATATGGACTACAAAGACCAACTTTCTATTATTTACATTCGAAGTGATTGATTAACCCAAACAATTTCATATAAACCCGAATTCATTATAAAAAAATTCAATACGCTTGACGCGCCATTAAGAATAAATAAACAGAATAAACCAAAATACACTATTATTATTGGAAATAAATTTATTCCCTTATGAATAATCTTAGAATACAACATCAGCCATGGGGAATGAGTAGGTAGACCCTAAAATCGAATGTATTTATTTATTTTAAACTCCAAAACACACCATAACTCATTTCATTAACTCACAATATCACAGCTGGCAATATGACGCTACCCGGTTGAAGCACCCTCGTTCTCACGTCGTTTCGTGCTATGTCATTAACAGCGGACCAGAATCCAGCTTTAGTCACTCGTCTTATTGAAAATTACAAAACATAGCTCTAAGAACAGCCTCCTTGGCAGAACGGCGAAACCTCTTGATGGGTACGTACGTTATGAAAATTAAAACTTATCTGCCTAACCATCCATTCAAACCATGATGTTTAATAAGAAAAAATGTCAGACACTTTGATAACAAAACCGATGGCAACCCTTCCAACGGGGTTAAGATGTAAACTTTTGTTTAATCTTCATAGATTTTAATCTGCCAACAGTTTTTCCGAGGAGGAAACCAACCAGACAAGAACTTTTCCTACTATAGAACGACCAAGCATTTACATTATAAGGCATCTTGTGGTTGCTAACAATACGAGCCATCTGGAAACAGACACACCCATACTTAATACAGGTTTAACGCTGATTTTGCCCAATCTTACTATGTGGGCGCGCTCGGTTGCAACACGAACGAAGGCAATGGACGATGACGACCCTACCGTGGCTACGGTTATGACCGCATGGGCCCTTTCATGCATTCCCGTGCTGGGCCCGGGGTAGAATTGGACCACAGAGGCAGGCTCTTGCTAATCGTAAAAGGCGATTCAAGAGAAAAAGTCCACCTCGCAAACATCAGCTAGAAAGAGCGGAGTATCTACACCCCGAAACTAGAGGCGAGCTCTGGCAATCGTCGTCGGGGACCTTGCCCCTTTCCCGTGACGACCCCCGCGACGATGACAAATGACACCAAACGAACTATCGACAAAAAGCCGATGACGACCGCGACGTGAGAAAACCCCCCATCCTCCCCTTTCCCGTGGCGTTCTGACCAGCATGGGCACTCCTCCCCCCCATCTTAGGCTAGAGTGGTGCATTATGACCTAAGGTTGACGCGTCCTTAATCCAAAATAAACCAAAAAACAACCTTTCATCCCCAAAGCTAGGAGTAAACACGCCCTTAACCTAATAACCAGAAAACAAATGGCGGTTGAATCAACTCTCTAAGACGTTAGTTTGTAGCCTAATGGAGCACACAAATGGACACGAAACAGTGACAACATAAACCGTGACGACGACGCTGACACGACCGCGACAAACAATCAACAAATTCAATTTAATAACCTCTGCTCTGCTAATTCGTAACGGGGCGATTCAAGAGAAAAAGTCCACCTCGCAACATCAAGTTAGTATGAAGGGTGACTATAGATTGTACTCCCGGAAAATAGAGGCGAGCTCTGGCAATCCGTCGTCGGCGACCCGCCCCGTTCTTGACGACCCCTCGACGACGATGACTGCAATGACACCACAAGTGATCGCTTTATTAGAAGTTTACAACAAATTGGCAATCATAAACATGCATGTGTAAATAGAAAGCCGTTATCTGAAATTTTTCGGGAAAAAACATTTATTATTTAAGTCTGCCCAACAAAAAAATAAATTTGTAACAATTTAAATATTTTCTATTGAAAATAACCTTAACATATAAGCTTACCTTAGATACCATCGGAGCTAAGTTTTGTAAATGCGATTTATGGAATATTTAGACCTAACCATCACTTAACTCAAATTTTAGAGGATTATTGTGGGTTAATAAGTTTTTTCTTATTGTAATGATACCATCTGTTCTGATTTTGGTATGTGTTCTCCCGTGCTTGGGCCCGGGGTAGAATTGGCCCAGAGCAGGTGGCTCTGCTAACCGTACAAGGCGATTCAAGAGAAGAAAACCACCTCGCAAACATCAGCTAGTAAGAGCGGAGTATATTACTCCCCGAAACTAGAGGCGAGCTCTAAGAATCGTCATCGGGGACATCTTCACTTTCCCTTGACGACCTCCCCGAAGCCGGTGACAATAAAAAAACAAACGATGACAATGACGACGACTAAGACGATGACGACCGCGACGTGAGAAACACCCCTTCCTTCTCTTACCCGTGGCTGGTTCTGACCAGCATGGGCCAATCCTTCACATATCCCCTAGGCTAGAGTGGCGCATTATGGCCTAACGGTTGACGCGTCCTTCACCAAATTAACCAAAAAATAACATAACTTTTTTATTTTAAATTTGGAACAAACGTGTTTTACGTTCACTGATTGATACCATGTGCTACGTACTAATCTCCAAATTTTAATGGCATAGCATTCCAATGTAGAAGCACAGGAAAAGAGAGCTGAGTATATTTATAAACACACTCATCCACCAACGCGATTGTAAATACCGTGCACGACGCGGGCCTAGTAATCGAGTCGATAAAGAAGTTTCCCCGTTGAAACTTCTTTATCGACTCTGTTAGTTTCAAACACTGTAGAACAATAATAATGTTAGGCACGGAGGTTCTTTTATCTGAGCTCTTTGCTCCGACGCCAAGACCAGGGCCACACAGTGGCGGATAAAGGGGGGGGCGGTGGGGCGATCGTCCCCCCCATGATTCTTTAAAAATAAAAATAAATGATTTTATTACTTTATTGTGCACGCACCAAATGCACTCTAATAAACTGATTTTCAAAATTTCCGCCTGCGGCGATATTTATTTAAAACTCCCAGTAAACGTCAACTTTCCTTTATGTTGTCAGAAATTATCAGTTTGACTCTGAAATGTGTCTGCATCAGTGTACTTCGACTTATTTAGTTGTCCTCCTATGTAAATCGTTTTTTAACTGAAAAGGATAGCTAGACGTTTAATAAATAAATAAATAAATAAAATGCTGAATTGAAAATAAGATCAAACGTTTATTATAATGTTGCAATGTAGGCCAATGCTGTAAATTGTAAGCTCGACATGAAGAAAAAACAAATTGGTGCACACAAACTACATTGTTTCGGTATTGCATTCCGCCCACCACTTTTTTCTAAAACGCACCAAATGCAAATGCATTAATTGTCCAATTCCGACTATGGTAATATATTAAAAGTTGTCATCAATTATAACTAATAAAAATAAAACTATTGCGCACTTTTTTTCTTAGGCGGGGCACCACAAATGTGCTATTCGCCGCAGCCGCGTAGGAAAACAATGATTTATATTTATTATTTACAATGGCTGTGGATAAGTCATTGTTGAGAACAGACGCCAGTTTTTTTCTTTCTTGATTGCATTTTACACCTACAAAGTCGTTTTTGATTTCTCTGGACTAAATTAAATTTCATGTTGTAATTCGGAAAGAAGATTAATCAAAGTTTGTGTTGAAAACGAATGAAGAAGTTCTCTCGAGTTTGGAGGCTGTTTGAAGAGCGAGCTGTTCTTTCAGATAAGTAGATATCTTGAATGTGGTCATCGGTTTATTGTCTGGCCTGGTTGGTTTTTCATCTTCCGACAATATTCAGCAAGCCAGACTTGGATACTTTGAAAGTGTTTTACTTTTCTGTTGCAACTCATGGATGTCAACGCTCCAATACCTATGAAAGTTCTATTCGTTTGGACGTTTGATCTTTTTAATCTCACTCTCCCTGCCATCGAATGCTGGTTCTGTCCATCACATGCATGTCCTACCAATCCCCGGGGAAGAAATTTGGCCCAGAGCTGGCTATGTAATCATAAATGCCTGGGAAGATATAAAGTCCTATACGCAAACAAAGTGCTGGCAATAAGAAGATTATTCCCTGACACTAGAGGCAAGCTCTGGCAATAGTCGTCGGGGACCCCACCCCATACCCATGACGATCTCCAAAAGGCCCGAAGACGATAACTGCGCTGAGCGAACCTCGCCTTCCTCCCCCTACCCGTGGCTGGTTCTGACCAGCATGAGCCATCCTCCCCACATCCCCTTGGCTAGAGTGGTCTCCCCTACCCGTGGCTGGTTCTGACCAGCATGGGCCATCCTCCCCACATCCCCTTGGCTAGAGTGGTCTCCCCCTACCCGTGGCTGGTTCTGACCAGCATGGACCATCCTCCCCACATCCCCTTGGCTAGAGTGGTCTCCCCTACCCGTGGCTGGTTCTGACCAGCATGGACCATCCTCCCCACATCCCCCTTTGGGTAGAGTGGTCTCTCCCCCTACCCGTGTCTGGTTCTGACCAGCATGGACCGTCCTCCCCACACCCCCCTCGCCAGAGTGGTCTCCCCCTACCCGTAGCTGGTTCTGACCAGCATGGGCCATCCTCCCCACATCCCCTTGGCTAGAGTGGTCTCCCCCTACCCGTGGCTGGTTCTGACCAGCATGGACCATCCTCCCCACATCCCCTTGGCTAGAGTGGTCTCCCCTACCCGTGGCTGGTTCTGACCAGCATGGACCATCCTCCCCACATCCCCTTGGCTAGAGTGGTCTCCCCTACCCGTGGCTGGTTCTGACCAGCATGGGCCACCCTCCCCACATCCCCTTGGCTAGAGTGGTGCATTATGACCTCATAGTTGACGCGTACTCAATCCAAATAAACAAACATTTAAATCTTTAAATTTTCTTTTTGTTTTCAATATTATCTCTATTTTTTCCTTTTGTAGATTTAACCAAATAAAAACAAAACAACGAACTTGTAACGATATGATCAGTATATTTCATCAAGCGGCGTAACATGACCTGTACGGATGAAGCGCCCTAGTTTCTCACGTCGTCATACTGTATCTTTTTCCTGTTTCCCTGCAACTATACTCACGTTCAGTGACAAAAATGACACAATTTTAGTGATAGTTATTTGATCTTTATTGACAACGGAACCGTAGTCTAGCCCCAATATTCCATAAAGCTTCTGTTTCTGTATTCAGGTCATCTTTTGGTTAAATACATTCAATTCTATTAAGAATACTGAACTAGCGAGGAAAAAGTCCATCTCGCAAACATCAGCTAGCATCCCTTTATTCATCCCTCCTCACACCTCTATAGCACACACTTGGTTTCATTATTATACAAAGCTCCAAATTCTGCCCCCTTTCCCCCTCCCCCCTCCCACCAACATCTTATTAATGAAACTTGCCTTTTGAAGTCAATCGATCATAGTAAAGTCCTTTTTTATAGCACATAACATTCCCACCCTGTCTATAATGCCGTCCGCGGTGGCACATGTGATTAGGGCGCTGGTCTCAAGCGTAAAGGCACTACGAGGACGTGAATTCGTATCCCGCATAAACATTATGATGTTTTAGTAACCGTCCTCCATCGTCATATATCACCACTCATCGGCCCGAATAGCCTTAGAGCATTAATATGAGACTTTAAGAAACAGAAATAATCAATGTATAGATCGTCACTATAACCATAGCTTCACATACAACGACAATCTCACACGATATAACACTAAAAACTGTCGCGACTCGCGATAACCCTAGCTGCACGCATACTAACATAGCACAGGCCAGTAAGCACCATAGCAGTGTCGTATTATTCAGTATATCGGCCCGAGAAAACTTGTTACACGCGCGCTACTACAATAGCACACTGTCTATCACTAGACTCATGACACGCACACAGTGGCGTAAACGCAGGAATATATATCGAAAGAGAGGGGGGTGGCATGACCTTCACAATTATGCCGCAGGTAATTTTATGAACAGAGAAAACAAAATTAATATAGTACTCAGAACAAATTGCATCCCGTTAGAGCGCCCTAGTTTCTCATGACGTCGTCCTAGAAAGTACGACTCGTATCCCGGATGTCGCGTGTTCGACACCCGCCATGAACAATCCTGACTTCAAGTATAACCGGGGTTTCTTCGGACATCACAACCCTAGGATCTCCCGGGAATGTAAATAACATAATTGTTTATTCATGAATCATGCAGAAAACTAGAAGTCGCTACCTAGCAACAGTAAGTGACGACGCACGATTTAATAACATAATAATAGTGGATGCGCGCGCAGCCGCTAACAGTGACGTAGACATTGCGCACTCGGCACGTCCTGGCCGACGGCCAAATATTTGACAAAACAAGGTAAAGAACATCTCTGTGGCCAAAGATATAATCTTAGACAAAAACAAAAAGTACCATCGTTTTCCCGTAGTTTTTTTCTAAAAAGGCATGTGAAAAAGTAAAGTTTTTTATTTTATATAAAATTTGGGAAAAAAAAATGAAACCCATAAAAAACACCATAACTTATTGCTTTAACCTACAGCATCACAGGGGCCCCAAATGACCAAACCCCCTTTTTAAAGGGCGCCCTATTTTCCCCAGGGTTTTTTTGCAAAAACACGATGATAAAACCCCTTTCTTTTAAAGCGGTTTTTGCATTCGATGTAAAAGGGCCCCGGGGGGCCCCGTTTTCCCTTTTGTATCAGAATGTTTTTAATTACTGATTTGGACTGAATTTAAATTCAGTTCTTGGCTTAGGAATTTGTAAAGGGTGATTTTAAAGGTTCCTACCCAAACGAGGCACATAAAAAATTTAATGTTTTTCCCGAACAGCCTTTTTGTTTCTGGCGCTTCCGTGCCCAAAGTTTGATTGTTTGGGGTTTCTCAATTTAAAATATGAAGGTCTCTAGTTGGCCCATTTTTAAAAATAAATTGCCCCCTCCCTTAAAAATCAATCGGAATTAAGTACTCTTTAAACACAGATAAAATTTATTTATTTTTAAAGCATGTTTTAAATTTTAAAATTCCAAAAAAGAGGGCCCAGAAAAAAACCTTGAAACATTTTTGTTTTGAAGCACAAAAAATAAAAATAAATTATTTGGGAATTTTTCCCGTAGTCCCGTTTTTAAATAAATTTGACTTCTTTTCAATTTACAAATGGTCAATTTTGGGGAACTCACAAAACTTCCCTATTCTTGCCAACACACAACACTACTACGAAATAAAAAGGTTTTGAAAAAATTTTTTAAAACATTGGTAAATTTTTCCCAGGGGCATGGCTCTGTTAGGGGGTTTTTAAAACCCCTTTTATGGGGGAAATAAGGGGGGGGCCCCAAAATTTTGCTTTTTTCCCTTTTGAAATTTTAAAATTTCATGATTTTTTTAAAGAATTTGGTTTTTTTTTTTTTTTTAATTTTCCCTTTGATTTTCTGGGAAAAATAATATGTGTTTTTGGGTTTCCAAATGACTTTAAAATTTTGAAAAAAATTTCCCAAAAAAATTTTATTTTTTTTTCCAAAAAAAAAAGGTTTTTTTTTGCTTTTTTTCCCTTTTTTTCCCTTTTTTTCACCCATTAAATTGAATCAAATACGGGCCCAAAAAAAAAATATCCGGGAACCCGGGAAAAAAGGTGTTTTTTTTTTGGGTTTTGATACACAATTTGTTTTTTGAACCATTAAAAAAATTTCTTCTAATCACAAAATTTTTAAAAAGGGAAAAAAATTCTATTAATTCAGAACAAAAAAAAGGGGAGTTTTTACCCGGGTTAAAAGGAGGAAAACGGGGAGTTTAAATTGTGTAGATTTTGAAAAAGAAGGGGAAAGTATATTTCCCAGTAACCAAATAAAGGGTTTTAAGATGTTTTCAGAAAAAAAATTTTATTTCGAAAACATCAGCTAGGATAAAAAAGGGGAAGTACCCCCCCCCCCCCCAAAAAAAAATTAGAAGCTAACGGTTTGCAATCGTCTTTGGGGACCTTCCCCCCATTCCCTAAAGACTTTCCCGACGACAAGGACGACAAAGGGACACCACGAAATGAAAAAGCCCCGATGACGACCGGGGCCGGGAGAACCCCCCCCCAATTCCTCCCCTTCCCCATGGCTGGTTCGGGCCACCCATGGGCCCCCTCCCCCCCCAAATCCCCTCAAATTTAGGTGGAGAATTATGCCCAAAAAGGGGTTGACGCATCTTTAACCCTCCCCCCCGGGGCCGGGAGCTTTTCCAAACTTTCCCACGGGCTCAAAGAACCCCAAAAAGGGTTTTTTAATGTGACCAGGAGAGGGAAACCAAAAATAAAAAAAAAAAAAATTTGGGTTTTAAACAATCATCTTTAAAATTTTCTTTTTTTTTTTAAACTTGGAAATTTTTCCAATCAAATAGAAAAACATTTTAAAAACTCTTTTTTTTCCCTTTTAATACTCAGCGGCGAAAATTAAACCTCCCCGGGTTTTAAGGGGCCCTGGCGTCTCACGTCGTCAAAAATTTGGCACTTTAAAATTTTTGGAATTTTGCTATAACCCCCGGGTTTTCCACCAGAGCCGATTATTATATTGACCTTGTCGTTTTGATAAAAACTCTACTTGCGAAAAGTGTTTTCCCAAAATTAATTTTAGAGAGATTTGCCAAAAAACCAAAGGTTTACTTTGGTTTTCCCACAGATGGCCCCAAAATTGACAGAAAGGGTTGGAAGTGCTTTTTTTTGCTCCACCTTAACTAAAATTTTCGGGGCAAAAGCAAATTTGTGTTCAGTTTTCACTGCGGGGTTATTCCCCAAACCGTAAAGCTCTTTAAACATTCAAACGTTGTCGTTGTGGGGGAAAAAACTGATAAAAACGTAATGTTTTTACAACGGGTTATAAAATTTATCATTACAAACAAATAATGTCCCCTTTTGTAGCAAAAGGGGAAAAGGTTTTATATCAATAATAAGCTATTTTTAAAAGAAAAACATTAGCCAAAGTTAGCCAAACCCGGGCAAAGCTTTGTTTATTTAAATTTTTTAATACAAGTTAAATAGATCCCGTTGTTACGTTAACTCAATATTCAAAGGGTAAACATATCGATGTCTTCTTAACATTAGTTTTGTTGAATGCCACCCTAAACATATTTTTGTACATGTTAATTTAATAATTTTCAGTAAATGTGCCCCCTGTTTTACGTTAATTTAAAATACCCCTTACCCGGGGAAACACTTCCCGGCCCTCGTAAAGGATTTTGGGTTTTAAAAAGCCCGCGAAAAATATAGATGACGCTTGGTATAGAAAGTTTTTGTGGGGTTAGAGGTTTAAACCGGGACTGCAAGTTCCCTTTAAAAAAACACTTTTCAAAACCAATGCACTGAATTACGTTTAACAGCCAATACGTGCATTATAAAAAACATTATAAACACATTACTTTAAACCCTACACCCCCGTCTTGTGACTATCTCTAGGTAAAACGCGCACTGTCGGATTTAAAATAAACTGGGCCCCAAAATATACTGAAGAATACACTAAAGTTTGATTTTAAAAGATATTGAAAACCCCGGTACCTTTTGGACTTGGTTAAACCATTAAAAACTAATTTATATTAAATTTTAAACTGACACTAAAAACCGAAACACGTCCGCCTTTTTACACTTAGTTAGTTCCACAGTGTGAGTTCTTCGAGCTAGACCCGTCTACACATGCATACATTGCGCCCGATCGAGTTAGAAAAAAACTAAGGCCCAGCAAAAACACGCATTTCACAAGAGTAAACACAGAGGCAGGGGGGGCAGATCCCCGGGACCATAAAACGCCTTGAAACTTACACCCCCCGAGATGACGGGTCATATCTTGAAGGGCAAATTTAGAGTCGCTGGCCATGCAAAAAAAAGTATTATCACAACTTCTCTTTTGTCATGACAACAGTGTTTGATTCATTGAGAACCTTTACATTTTTTTGTTGTTTTTAAATTTCATGTGTTTTAGTTCTAGGGGAAAAGTTTCCCACTTTTTTATCCAGACGAAAAACAGTCAAAAAATAAAAACAGAAAAAATTTTTTTTAAATTTAAAACAGTGGTTTTTTATTGTACGGTTTTTATTTTCAAATGTTAATTAGCGAGCCATTTCACAAATTAGCGAACCAATTTGGGCCAGCCGGGCCGGGGTTAGTTTAAAAAGCATTTTTTTTAGAATTTTCCCCATCGCGGGGGCCAACCCAAACAATCCCGCCCAACACACACTTCAAGTTTTGACTTCTGAAATCATTATCAGGTCAGATCGTTGTCAATCAAAATGGACTCCCAAATAACAAGAAATTTTCTTTGAAAAAAAGAAGGTTTGCCAAGCCCGGGCTTTTTTGCAAGGAAATACAATTTTGAAAATATTTGATTTGCAATAGTATGGATGTCGTTCCCCATTCGCGTAAGATTAAAAAACCCTGCCATTGATTTGGATCCCCGTATCAGGAAAACAAAGGTGAGCTAAATGACGAGCAAGGAAAAACTCTTTTGAGATGAGTTTAGAAAGATTATTTTTACGATTTATTTTAAAAAGTACACAAAAAATTCAATCTCCAAAGTCAGCTTCGTCGCTTTAACCCATTTGAGGGGCCCCCCCGCCCGTTTCGTCGTCCCCCGCCAGGGTGTTGCCTAGATTTTGTACGCAGGCTACGTATGTTTTCGCAGGCCCCACGCATGTCTCGCAGCCTACGATGTCTCGCAAACCTACGCCCTGTCCGATGCCTACGCAGTCCGCAGCCCAAGCATGTCTCGCAGCCTACTCACGTTTCCCCTGCCTTTCGCATTTCCGCTGCCTACGCATGTCTGCAGGGCCCAAAGCATGTCTCGCAGGGCCCACGCATGTCTCGCTGCCTACGCATTTTTCCCCGCAGGCCCCACGCAGTCTCGCAGCCTACTCACGTCTCGCGCCTACGCATGTCTCGGGTGGCCAAAGCATGTTCCCGCCCGGGCCCACGCATGTCTTTCAGCCTACGCATTTTCGAAGGGGCCCACGATGTTGCTGCCTTTGCATGGGTTTGCAGCCTACGCATGTCTTGCCCGCCCCAGCATGTCTTGCTTTCCTACGAAAGTCTCGCTGCCTACGCAAGTCTCCTGCCCACGGCCCCTGTCTCGCAGGGTACGCAGTCTTGCAGCCTACGCAGTCTCGCAGCCTACTCACCCTCTCCCCCTGCCCTTTCGCATTTTCTCCGCTGCCTAAGCATGTTCTCGCAGCCTCGCATGTCTCGCAGCCTACGCCCCGTCTCCCCCTGCCTACGCATGTTTGCTGCCTACGCATGTCTCGTGCCTTTCGCCCCTGCCCGCAGCCCAGCATGCTCGCAGCCCACTACGTCTCGCTGCCTACGCAATTTTCCGTGCCTAAGCATGTCTTTGGGAGGCCCACGCATGTTTTTCGCAGCCTACGCAGTCTCGCTGCCTACGCATGTCTCCCCTGCCTACGGAAAGTCTCGCAGTACTCACGTCTCGCTGCCTTCCCCATGTCTCGCTGCCCACGAAAGTCTCGCAAACCTTTCTCATGTCTCGCGCCCAAGCATGTCCCGCAGCCTACGCATGTTCTTTGAAACCTACGCATGTCTCGCAGCCTAACCCCGTCTCGCCCCGCCTTTCGATTCTTTTTGCCTACGCATGTCTCGCTGGCCCAGCATGTCTCGCAGCCTAATCAGTCCCCCCCCCCCCCCTTTCGCATGTCTCGCTGCCTAATCAAAATCTGGCAGCCCCCACTCATGTCTCGCTGTTTGGGATGTACGCAGCCCACTCACGTTTGCTGCCTAGCATGTCCGCTGCCTACGCAGGTCTCGCAGCCCTACGCATGGGCTTTCAGCCTACGGGTGTCTCGCAGCCTAATCACGTTCGCTGCCTACCAGTCTCGCGCCTACGCATGTCTCCCCCAGGGCCCACCCCATGTCTCGCAGCCTACGCACGTCCCCGCTGCCTTTCGCATGTCTCGCGGGCCCCCCCCATGTCTCGCTCCTACGCATGTCTCGCAGGGCCCACGCATGTCTCGAGCCCCCACTCACGTCCCCGCTGCCTAGCAGGGCTTTCCCGCCACGCATGTTCGAAACCACGCTGTTTTCGCAGCCTACCTGTTTTCGCTGCCCACGCATGTTTTCGCGTACGCATGTCTCGCTGCCTACGCACGTCTCGCCCGCCTACTCACGTCTCGCTGCCCCACGCATGTCTCGCTTCCCACGCATGTCTCGCAGTACTAAAGTCTCGCGCCCACGCATGTCTCGCAGCCCACGCATTGGTTTTTTTCCCCCAAAACCCACGGGATGTCTCGCCCGCCCCCCACTCACGTCTCGTGCCTTTCGCATGGGCCCCGCGCCCACGCTTTTCTCCCCGGGGCCCACATGTCTCGCAGCCTACTCAGTCTCCGGGTGCCTACGCCCTGTCTCGTGCCTACTTTAAAATCTGGCAGCCTACTATGTCCCCGCGCCTACGCCCTGTATCGCAGCCTATCACGTCCCCCCCTGGGGCCTTTTTTTCGCATGTTTCCCCTGCCCCCACTCATGTTTTCGTGCCCACGCATGTCTCGCAGCCTACTCACGTCTCGCTGCCTACGCATGTTTTCGCTGCCTACGAAAGGCTCGCAAACCCAACCAAAGGGCCCGCTGCCCACCCCAAAGTCTCCGCTGCCCTTTCTAAATCCGCCGCCTAAGAAAGTCCCGAGCCTTTCTCACCCTTGCTGCCTACGCATTTTTCCGCGGCCCCACGCACGTCTCGCAGGGCCTTTCTCATGTCTCGCTGCCTACGCAGTCTGCAGCCTATCACGTCCCCCTGCCTACGCATGTCTCGCAGCCCAAAGCATGTCTGCAGCCTACGCACGTCTCGCTGGTACGCATGTTTTCGCTGCCTACGCCGGCTCGCAGGGCCCACGCTGTCTCCGGGAGCCCACTCAGCTCGCAAACCTACGATGTCTCGCAGCCTACTCAGTCTCGCGCCTACGCATGTCTCGCCCCGCCTACGCAGTATCGCCCGCCTACGCATGTTTTCCTGCCTACGCAATTTTTCTCGCAGCCTACGCATTTTCCCCAGCCTACGAAATTTTTCTTTGCAGGGCCCACGCATGTCCCTTTTCCTACGCATTTTCTCGCAGCCTAAAGCATGGCTCCCCTGCCCACGCATGTCTGCTGCCACGCATGTCTCGCAGCCCCCCGCATGTCCGCTGCCCACGCATGTCTCGCAGTAGCACGTCTCGCAGCCTACGCAGTCTCGCAGCCCCACGCATGTCCCCCGCAGCCACGCATGTCTCCCTGCCTACGCATTTTTACGCAGCCCCCCGGGATGTCTCGCAGCCTACGCATGTCTCGCAGCCTACGCATGTCTCGCAAAACCTTTCGCAGGGCCCCGCAGCCCACGCCCCGTCTCGCAGCCTACGATGTCTCGCAGCCTTTCGCATGTTCCCCCAGCCTTAAGCAAAGGGTTTGCAGCCTACGCATGTCTCGCTGCCTACGCCCCCGTCTCGCAGCCTACCCATGTCTCGGCCTACGAGTCTCCCCAGCCTACTCACGTCTCCCTGCCCAAGCATGTTTTCGCTGCCCACGCACGTCTGCAGCCCACTCATGTCTCGCTGCCACGCATGTTCGCCCGCCTCGCATGTCTCGCCCGGGCCCAAGCAGTCTCGAACCTCCATGTCTCGCAGCCTACGCAGTCTCGCAGGCCCCATCATGTCTCGCTGCCTCCCCATGTCTCGGGGTGCCTACGCATGTTCGCAGCCTACGCATGTCTCGCTGCTACGCATTTTCTCGCAGGGCCCACGCAGTCTGCCGCCTAAGCATGTCTGCCCGCCCTACTCTGTTTTGCTGCCTACGCATTTTCTCGCCCGCCAATCATGTCTCGTGCCTACGCATGTCTCGCTGCCTACGCAGTCTCGCAAACCTACGCAGTCTCGTGGCCCACGCATTTTCCCCCCCCCCCCCCTGCCTAAGCAGTTTCGCAGGGCCTTTCGCATGTCTCGCTGCCTACGCATGTCTCCCCAGCCCAAGCATGCTCGCAGCCTAAACATGTCTCCAGCCCATCATGTCTCGCGCCTCCCCATGTCTCGCGCCTACGCATGTCCCCCCTGCCTACGCATGTCTCGCCAGCCTCGCATGTCTCGCAGCCTTTCGCCCTGTCTCGCAGGGCCCACGCATGGGCTCGCTGCCTACGCAGTCTCGCAAGGGTAGGGATGTCTCGAAACCTACGCATGTCCGCAGCCTACGCATGTTTTCGCAGCCCCACGCATGTCTCGCAGCCTACGCAAAGTCTTGCAGCCCACTCATGTCTCGCTGCCTACGCATGTCTCGCAGCCACGCATGTCTCGCGCCTACGCATGTCTTTGAAGGGCCCACGCAGTTCGAGGGTACGCCCTTGGGCTCGCAGCCCACGCATGTACGCAGCCTACGCATGTCTCGCAGCCTTTCGCAAAGTCTCGCAGCCTTTCCCACGTCTCCCCAGCCTACGCACGTCTCCCCAGGGCCCACGCATGCCTCGCAGGGCCACGCATGTTCGCTGCCTACGCATGTCTTTGCAGCCTACGCAGTCCGCTCCCTACGCACGTCCGCCTACGCAAGTTCGCAGCCTTTCGCATGTCTCGCAGCCTACGAAAGTTCGCGCCCACGCATGGCCCCCCCCGCTGCCCAGCAGTCTCGCCTGCCTACGCACGTCTGTGCCTACGCATGCCTTTGCCCGCCTACGCATGTCCGCTGCCTAAGCCCCTTTTCCGCCCGCCTACGCATGTTCAAGCCTACCCCATGTCCGCTGCCTACGAAGTCTCGCAGCCCACGCTGCTCGGGAGCCTACGCCTGTTTTCCCCCCGGGCCCACGCATGTCTCGCTGCCTACGCCGTCTCGGCCTCGCATGTCTGCCCGCCTACGATGTTCGCCAAGGGCCACGCATGTCCCCCCACCACATGTTCGCTGCCTACGCACGTCTCGCTGCCTACGAAAGCCTCGAGCCTACGATTCTCGGTGCCTACGCATGTCTCGCAGCCTACGCATGTCTCGCAGCCCCACGCATGTCTTTCCCCCCCTGCCTAGCAGTCTCGCAGCCCCAAGCATGTCTTTGCAGCCTACGCAAGTCTCGCTGCCTACGCATGTCTCGCAGCCTTTCGATTCCTTTCCTACGCCCGTCTCCCCCCAGCCCCCACGAAAGTCTCGCGCCTACGCATGTCTCGCTGCCCACGGATGTCTCGTGCCTACGGGACTTCTCGCCCGCCCAAGCATGTCTCGCTGGGATACGCAGTCTCGCAGCCCTACGCATGTCTCGCTGCCTACTCAAGTCTCGCTGCCTACTCAGTCTCGCTGCCTACGCATGTCTCGCGCTGCCTACTCAAGCCTCGCTGCCTACTCACGTCTCCCCTGGTACTCAAGTCTCGCAGCCCCCTCCCCGTTCTCCCCTGCCTACCCCATGTCTCGCTGCCCACGCACTTTCGCAGCCAAAGCAGCTCGGGAGCCTACTCACGTTCTCGCCCGCGTACTCAAGCCCGCTGCCTACTCACGTTCGCTGCGACTCAAGTTCGCAGCCCACTCACGTCTCGCTTTTCCTACCCCATGTCTCGCCCGCCTTTCGCCCCTTCTCGTGCCTACGGGATGTCTCGCAGGGCCACGCATGTTCGAGCCTACGAAAGTCTCGCAGCCCTACGAAAGTCCCCGCCCGCCTACGCATTCTCGAAACCACGCAGGGCTCGCTGCCTTTCTCACGTCTCGCTGGGACTCAAAACCTCGCTGCCCCCACTCACGTCTCGCTGCGTACCCCAATCTCGCCCGCCTAACCCCGTCTCCCCCCCCCGGGTTTCCTACGCAGGGTTCGCTGCCTACTCACGTCTCGCTGCGTACTCAAGTCTCGCAGCCTACTCACGTCTCGCTGGTTTCTCAAATTTTTCGCAGCCCCCCGCACTTCTCGCTGCCTACGCATGTCTCGCAGCCCCACCCCATGGGCTCGCAGCCCACGCAGTTTTCCCCAGCCTACGCATTTTCTCGCAGCCTACGCACGTCCCCGCAGCCCCCCACGCACGTTTTCGCAGCCTACTAAAGTCTCGCAGCCTACTCACGTCTCGCAGCCTAATCACGTCTCGCCGCCCACGCATGTCTCGCTGCCCACGCATGTCTCGCAGCCTACCCCATGTCTCGCAGCCTAGCCCGTTCGCTGCCTACGCATGTCTCGCAGCCTACGGGGGCCCCCCCTTTTCGAAACCTACTCAGTCTCGTGACTACGCATGTCTCGCTGCCCCACGCATGTCTCGCAGCCTACGGAAAGTCTCGCAGCCTTTCTCACGTCTCGCTGTACGCATGTCTCGCGCCCGCATTGTTTTTTTTCCCCTTTGGGGTACGCTGTCTCGCAGCCCACTCATGTCTCGCTGCCTACCCCATGTCTCGCTGCCCACTCAAGGGCTGGCAGCCCACTCATGTCTCGCTGCCTACGCATGGATCCCCCACCCAAATCAAGTCCCCTGCCTACGCATGTCTCGCTGCCTTTCTCATGTCTCGCCCGCCTAAAGCATGTCTCGCCCGCCCACTCACGTCCGGTGCCTACGATGTTCGCTGCCTACGCACGTTCGCAGCCTTTTCACGTTCTCGCGCCAACCCCATGTCTCGTGCCTACTCATGTCTCCCCCTGCCTACGCATGTCTCGCAGCCTACTCACGTCTCGCTGCCTACGCATGTCTCGCTGCCCCCCCCCCCCATGTCTCGCAGCCACGCAGTTCTCGCAGGGGTTTCGCATGTCTCGCAGCCACTCCCGTCTCGCTGCCTACGCGTTTTCGCGCCCACGCACGTCCTCGCAGCCTATCATATCCGCTGCCCACGGGGATTCCGCTGCCTCCCCAGTCTCGCAGCCTAAGCGTCTCGCAGCCCCACTCATGTCTCGCAGGCCCCAAGCATGTCTCGCAGCCTACTAGTCTCGCAGCCTAAGCATTTTCTCGCAGAAATACTCATGTCTCGCAGCCTACCCCATGTCTCGCAGCCTACGCATGTTTTCGCTGCCTACGCCCGTCTCGCAGCCTACGCACGTCTCGCAGCCTACGCACGTCTCGCAGCCTACGCACGTCTCGCAGCCTACCAGTCTCCAAAACCTACCCCACGTCTGCAGCCTACTCATGTCCGTGCCACGCATGTCCGCTGCCTACGCATGTCTCGGAAACCTACGCATGTCTCGCCCAAAACCCCAAACATGCTCGAAACCTACGCATTTTTCTCGCAGCCTTTCTCCAAAGTCTCGCAGGGCCACGCATGTCTTTGCTGCCTACGCATTTTCTCGCAGCCACGCATGTCTCCCCAGCCTAATCCTGTCTCGCAGCCTACCAGTCTCGCGCCACTCATGTCTGCTGCCTAGCATGTCCCCGCTGCCTCGCATGTTCGCGCCTACGCATGTCTCGCAGCCTACTCACGTCTCGTGCCTCGCCAAGTCTCGCTGCCACGATGTCTCGCCCGCCCACCCCATGTCTCGCGCCTCGGGATGTCTCGCAGCCTACGCATGTCCCTGCCTACGCAGTCTCGCAGGGTTTCGCATGTCTCGCAGCCTAAGCAGTCTCGGCCCGCCTACGCATGTCTGCAGCCCCACGCATGTCTTTTGTTCCCCAGCATGTCTCGCAGCCTACGCATGTCTCGCCCGCCTACGCATGTCTCGCAGGGCCCACGAGTTCGCCCGGCCTACGCTGTCCGCCCGCCTAAAGCCCTGTCTCGCAGCCTAGAATGTCTCGCAGCCCACGATGTCTCGCTGCCTACGCATGTCTTTGCTGCCTACGCATGTCTCGCGCCCACCCCAAAGGGCTCGCTGCCTACCCCATTCTCGCAGCCTTCGCAGTCTCGCAAACCTACGATGTTTTCGCAGCCTACGCATGGCTTTGCGCCCCCGCCCTGGTTTTGGCAGCCCACGCATGTTTTCGCAGCCTACGCATGTCTCGGGAGCACCGAAAGTCTCGCAGCCTCCCCATTTTCTCGCTTTCCTTTCGCATGGCTCGCAGCCTTTCGATGTCTTGCAGCCTACGCATGTCTCGCAGCCCCACGCATGTTTTCGCAGCCTTTCGCATGTTTTCGCAGCCTACGGGACGTCTTCGCTTCTACGCATGTCTCCCCAAACCTCCCCAGTTTTCGCAGCCCACGCATTTTCCGCTGCCTACGCATGTCTTTGCAGCCTACGCAGGGTTTGGGCCTACGCATGTTTTCGCCCGCCAAGCAAGTCTCCCCCCTGCCTAAAGCATGTCTCCAGCCTACGGGAGTCTCGCTGCCTTTCGCATGTCTCCCCAGCCACGCCCGTCTCGGGAGCCTACGAGTTCGCTGCCTAAAGGGAGGGCTCGGGTGCCTAGCAGTCTCGCTGTACGCTTTTCTCGCAGCCCACGCATGGGCTCCTGCCAAAGCATGTCTCGCAGCCCGCAGGGTTTTGCGCCTATCAAGGGCTCGCCCGCCTACTCAATCTTCCCCTGCCCCACGCATGTTCCCCGCTGCCTACCCCAAACCCCGGGCCTACTCACGGGGTTTGCTGCGTACTCAAGTCTTTGCAGCCTAATTTACGTTCGCCCGCCTTTCGGTTTTTTTCGCTGCCTAAGCACTTCTCGCAGGCCCCAGCATGTTCTCGCGCCTAAGAAAGTCTCGCAACTACGGCCCTGTCTTTGCTGCCCTTTCGCATGTCTTGCAGCCCCACGCCCTGTCCGCAGCCCCACGCAGCCCCGCAGGCCCCCGCATGTCTCGCAAAACCCTTTCGAAAGTCTCCAGCCCCACTCACGTCTCGCAGCCTCCCCACGTCCGCAAACCCAAAAAAAACGTCTCGCTGCCCCCAAAGCAAAGTCTCGCTGCCTACCCCAGTCTCGCAGCCTACTCACGGGCCCCGCTGCCTACGCATGTCTTTGCTGCCTACGCACGTCTCGCCCGCCCACATGCCTCGCCCGCCTACTCACGTCTCGCTGCCCCCGCATGGGTTTGCTGCCTCGCCCCTTCTCGGCCAAAACCCCCACGCAGGGCTCGCGGGCCCACGCATGGGCCGCAGGGCCCAGCATGTCTCGCTGCCTACGCATGTTTTGGGGAAAACCTAAAGCATGTCCCGCAGGGCCCACCCCATGTCCGAAACCCCACGCATGTCTCGCAGCCACGCACGGGCTCGGGAGCCTACTCCCCGTCTCGCCAGCCTAACCCCGTTCCCCAGCCTAAACAAAGTCTCGTGCCTACGCATTTCTTTTCGCTGCCCACGCATTCTCCCCAACCTACTCACGTTTTCTCAGCCTACGCCCCGTCTTTTGAAACCTACGCAAAGCCTCGCAGCCTACTCAAGTCTTTTTTCCCAAAACCTACTCCTTTTCGCAGCCCCACTTTACGTCCCCGCAGGGCCCACTACGGGCTCGCTGGGCCCCCCGCATTTTCTCGCGCCTACGGCACTTCCCCGCAGCCTACTCACGTTCGCTGCCCACGCATGCTCCCGAAAACCCCAAAGCAAATCCGGGAGCAAAACTACGTCTCGGGTTTCCTTTCTCACGTCTGCAGCCCAAGAAAGTCTCGAAAAACCCCCAAGAAAGTTGCCAAAACCTTTCTCACGGTTGCCCGCCTTTCCAAAAAATTTGGGCAGCCTACGAATGTTTTCGCTGCCTAAGCAATTCTCCCCAGCCTACCACGTTCGAGCCTAGAAAGGGCTTTGCAGCCCACGCACTTCTGCAGGCCCACCCCATGTCCCGAAGGCCCTTTCGATGTTTTCGTGCCTATCATGTCTCGCTTTCCTAAGCATCTTCGCAGCCTACTAAAGGGCTCGCTGGCCTTTTAAAATTCCCCGTGGCCATCAAGTTGCAAAAAATAAAAAAAGTTCGCCCGTCAAAAAAACCCGTCTTGCCCGCCTACCAAAAATCTGCCGGCCTAATCAAGTCCCGGGTGCCCCCAAGAATGTCTCGGCCTATCAAGCCTGGTGCCCTTTCTCCCCGTTCCGCTGCTTTTTCAAGTCTCGCTGCCTACGCATGTCTCGTGCCTACTCAAATTTTTGCTGCCCCACGAGGCTCGCTGCCTACTAAAATCCGGGAGGCCCAATCAAGTTTCGCAGCCCTTTCGCACGTTTTCGCTGCCCACTCAAGCCTCCAGTCAAAAAAACGTTCTCGCTGCCTATAAAATCTCCAAACCCCACTCAAGTCTCGCAGGCCCCACTCAAATCCCCCCCGCCTACTCAAGCCTCGCACAACTCACGTCTCGCTGCCTACTCCCCGTTCCCCAGCCTAGCAAGTTTTCGCCGTCAACTCAGTCTCGCAGCCCTACCCCCGTCTCGCTGCCTACTTTAAATCTCGCAAACCTACGCAATTTTCGCTGCCCACTCAAAGTCCCCGCAGCCCCCGCCCAAATCCCCCCCCGCAGCCTTTCGCAAGGGCCCTTTGCAGTCAACTCACGTCTCGCAGCCTACGCAAGCCTCGGGAGTCAAAACCCACGTCTCGCAGCCTACGATGTCTCGCAGCCTACGCAAGCCTCGCAGTTTCCCCAAGTCTCGCCCGCCCAAAGCAAAATCTCGCCCGCCCCACGCCCAAATCTCGCAGTCAAAATAATTTTTAACGGCCCCACCTCACGTTTCCCCAGCCAAGAAAATCTTTGCAGCCTACCAAAGGGTTTCCGCCGCTACCCCCATGCCCTCCCAGCCCACGCCCCAAACCTTCCCCAGCAACTCACGTTTTCGCAGATACGCAAGTTTTTGCAGCCTATACGTCTCGAGCCTACGCATGTCTCGCCCGCCTACGCAAGTCTCGCAGCCTACGCAAAGGTTTTGGGCCCGCCTACGCCCCTGCCTCGCAGTCAACTCACGTCTCGCAGCTACGCAAGCCTCGCAGTCAACTCACTTTTCGCAGCCCCACGCCAAAATCCGCAGCCTCCCCAAGCCTCGCAGCAACTCACGTTCGCTGCCCGACGCATGCCTCGCCCCCGGGGGGGCTACCACGTTTTGGCAGCCCCACGGGAGGGCTTGCAGCTACTCACGTTTGCCCGCCCCAGGGAAGTCCCCGCAGTCAACTCACGTCTCGCAAACCCCACGCCCTTTTCGCAGTCCCAATCAAAGTCTCGCAGCCTACGCAAAGCCCGCAGTCAACTCCCCGTCTCGCTGCCCCACGAAAGTCTCGCAGTCAACTCAGTCCGCAGGCCCCCACGAATTTCCCCCGCAGCCTACGCAAGCCCCCGCAAATCAAACCCCACGTCCCCGCCCGCCTACGCCCTGCCTCGCAGTTTAACTTCCCCCTTCCCCCCCTGCCTACGCATGCTCGCAGCCAAACTCAAGTTCGCAGCCTACGCATGTCTCCAGCCTACGCAAGCCTCGCAGTCAACCAGTCTCCCCTGCCTACGCATTTTTCTCGCAAATCAAATCACGTCCGGGAGCCCACGATGTCTCGCAGCCTACGCCCCCCGTCTCGCCCGCCACGCAAGTTCGCCCGTCAACTCACGTTTTCGCACCTACGCAAGCCTCGCAGTCAACGCACGGCTCGCAGCCTACCCCAAGTCTCGCAGTCAACTCACGTTTCCCCAGCCTACGCATTCCTCGGCCTACGCAAGCCCCGCAGTTTAACTCACGTCTCGCCCGCCCACGCAAAACCCGCAGTCAACTAAAGTTTTCGTGCCTAAAGGGATTTTCCGCAGTCAAAAACAAGTCTCGGGAGCCTAAAGCAAGTCTCGCAGTCTACTCAAAGGGCTCGCTGCCCACGCAAGTTCGCAAATCAACCACGTCCCCGTGCCTAGCATGCCTCGCAGTTTAACTCAAGTCCGGTGCCTACGCATGTTTTCGCCCGCCCAAATTTTACGTTTCGCAGGGTACTCACGTTTTTTCGCAGCCCCACGCATTTCCTTTGCAGTTACCCCCGGCTCGCCCCGCCAAAGCAAGCCTTTGCAGTCAACTCACGTCTCGCAGCCCCGCCTGTCTCGCCAGCCTAACCCCGTCTTTGAAACCCTAAGAAAGCAAGCAGCCTTTTCCAAGTTTTGCAGCCTACTCACGTCCCGCCCGCCTACGCATGCCCTCGCAGCCTACGCAAAATCTCGCAGCCTACTCACCGGGCTCGCAGGGCCTTTCGGGATGAAACGCAGCCCCACGCAAGTCTTTCAGCCTACTAAAGTTCCCCGCAGCCCACTCAAGTCTCGCAGCCCACGCAAGCTTGCAGCCTACGCAAGCCCCGCGTCAACTCACGTCTCGCAGCCCCACCCAAGTCTCGCAAACCACGCAAGGGCTTGCAGCCTACTCACGTCTTGCAGCCTACGCACGTCTCGAGCCCAAACACGTCTCCCGCCTACGCAACGGGCTCGCAGCCTACGCAAAATTCCCCGCAGCCTTTCCCCAAGTCTCGCGCCTTAAAGAAGTCTCGCTTTCCCAATCAAGTTCGCAAACCTACTTAAAATCTCGCTTTTCTCTCACGTTTTGCCCGCCCCACGCAAGTCTCGCAGCCTACTCACGTCTCCAGCCTACTTTATGTCTCGCAAACCTACGCATTTTTTCGCAGGGCCCAAATCACGTCTCGCAGCCTTTTCTCATGTCTCGCAGGGCCCACTACGTCTCGCAGGGTTCTTTACGTCTCGCAGCCCCACTTACGTCTCCCCAGCCACGCAAGGCTCGAAGGGGTACGCAGGGTTTGCAGCCCTTAAAGAAAGTCTTTGCAACTACGCATGTCCGCAGGCCCTAGCAGGGCTGCAGGGCCCAAGCCCTGTTTTGCAGCCCACGCTGTTCGCAGCCTTTCGCCCAAATCCGCAGCCCACGCATGTCTCGTCCTACGCACGTCTCGCTGCCTCCCCATGTCTCGCAGCCTACCCCATGTCCGCCCGCCCCCAGCATGTCTCGCAAACCCTACGCAAAGCTCGCAGGGTAAAGATGTCTCGCAGCCTACGCAAGGCTCGCAGCCTTTCGCATGTCTCCAGCCCACGCCAAATCTCGCCGGGCCCACTTACGGGCTCGCAGCCCACGCAAGTCTTTGCCCGCCTACGCAGTTCGAGCCCCTTTCGCATGTTTTCGCAGCCTAGCATGTCTCGGGAGCCTACTCCAAAGTCTCGCCGCCTACGCATTTTTTCTTTGCAGCCTTAAATCACCTCCCCAGGGGGTACTCACGTTTTGCGCCTACTCACGGTTTTCGCAGCCCACGCAAGTCTCGCTGCCTACTCACGGGCTGCAGCTACCCAAGTCTGCAGCCTAATACGTTCCCCCAAGCCTACTACTTTCCGCAGCCTACGCATGTCTCGCCCGCCCACGCATGTTTTCGCAGCCTACTCACGTCTCGCCCGCCCCACTCACGTCTCGCAGCCTACGAAGTTTTGCAGCCTTTCTCGTTTTGCAGCCCACTCACTCTGCAGCCTACGCATGTCCCCGTGGGGCCCACGGGATGTCCGCAGCCTTTCGCACGTCCGCAGGCTTCTCACGTTCGCCAAACCTACGCATGTCTCGCTGCCTACGAAATTTTTTCCCCAGCCCCCCGCATTTTTCCGCAGCCTACGCATGTCTTTGCAGCCTTTCGCATGTCCCCGCAGCCTACCCCATGTCTCGCAGGGGCCCACGCAGGGCTCGCCCGCCTACCCAACCCTTCGCAGCCCACGCACGTCTCGCAGGTAAAGAAAGTGGGCAGGAAAAGCATGTTGAAAGGTAAGCATGGGCTCGTGTAAGGAAAGTCCCCGCCAAAAATTTCGATTCCGTGGCCTACGCAGTTCGCAGGGCCACGCATGTCTCCGGGTGCCTAGCAATTTTTTCCCCCCGGTACGCATGTCTCGAAGCCCTTTGCATGTTTTTCGCGGCCCAAGCTGTCCCCGCTTCCCCACGATGTCTCCCCCCCTGCCTACGCACTTTCGAAAACCCACGCAAAGTCTCGTGCCCACGCATTTTCTCGGAGCCCAGCATTTTTCGCTGCCCACTAAATTTTGGGGGCCTATCAAAGGGCCCGGTGCCCAGCATGTCTCCGCCCCGCCTACTCAAACCTTTGTGCCTACTCACGTCTCGTGGGTACCAAAATCTCGCCGTACCCCACTCCGCCCCGCTGTCTTTTCCCCCTTTTTTTCGGGGGGGGCCCACGCACTTTTCGCAAGGGCCCACGCATGTTCCCCGCTGCCTACGCATGCTCCCGCAGCTTTCGCCCCTGTCTCGGCAGCCCAAGCATGCTCGCAAACCCAATTTACGTCTCGCACCTACTTCCCCGTCTCGCAAGCCTACCACGTTTTGGTGCCTACGCATTTTCTCGCTGCCTTTCGCATGTCTCGCAGCCCAAAGCATGTCTCGCAGCCTACGCAGTCCGCGCCCCACGCACGTCTCGCAGCCTACTTAGTCCCGCAAACCTAAATCACGGGGCTCGCCCGCCCTTCTCACGTCTTTGCTGCCTACGAATTTTCCGTGCCAATTTTTAAGTCTCCCCTGCCTACTCACGTCCCTGTGCCTACTCCAAGTTCGCAGCCTACTCACGTCCCCCGCAGCCTATGCACGTCCCCGCAGGCCCCACTCACGTTCGCTTGGCCCACTCCGGGTTTGCAGCCTACTCAAGTCTCGCAGCCTACGATGTTTTCGCAGTACGCACGTTTTTTCCCCCCCGCCTACTAACGTTCGCAACCTTTCTCACGTTTTCCCCAGGTAAATCACGTCCGTTTTTTTCCCACGAATTTTCCTCCTGCCTAGCACTTCTCGCCCGCCCACTCACGTCTCGCTGCCTACGCATGCCCCTTTTGCAGCCTAAGCCCCTTCTCGCAGCCTACTCACGTCTCGCGGCCCACGCCCCGTCCGGGTGCCTTTTCGCACGTTTTCGCCCGCCCACGCACGTCTTTCCAAACCCACTCACGTCTCGCAGGCCCACTCACGGGCTCGGGAGGCCCACTCACGTCTCGCTGCCAGCAGGTTTTCGCGGATACGGCATTTTTCTCAAGCCTACGCCCCTTCTCGCAGCCCCCCTCAGTCTCGCCCGCCCACCGCACGTCTCGCAGCCCCACCCCAGTCTTCCCCTTACCGCAGTCTCGCAGCCTACTCCACGTCTCGCAGCCTACTAAAGTCTCGCAGCCTAAAGCAGTCTCGCAGCCTACGCACCGCTCGGCCCGCCTACCTAGTCTCGCAGCCTACTCACGTCTCGCTGCGTACTCAAGTCTCGCTGCCTACGCATGTCTTCGCTGCCTACGCACTTCTTTTTGCAGCCTACTCACGTTTTTGCAGCCTACTCAAAGTCTCGAGCCTACTTTACGGGACTCGCTGGCCTTTTTCGAAAGTCTCCCCTGCCCACGCAGTCCCCGCAGCCTACTCACCTCGCTGCCTCGCATGGGCTCGCAGCCTACTCACCGTTTTTCGAAGGGCCCACTAAGTTTTCGCCCGCCCCCGCATTTTCTCGCAGGGTACGCCCCGCTCGCACCTACTCAAAGTCTCGCAGCCCACTCACGTCTCGCCCGGCCTACTCACGTCTTTTGCTGCCACGCAGGGTTTCCCCCCTGCCTACGCCCTCTTTCGCAGCCTACCATCCCCTCGCAGCCCCACCAAAGTTCGCAGCCTATCACGCTTCGCTGCTACGATGTTCGCAGCCTACGCAACCTAGTCCGCACCCACTCACGTCTCGGCTGCCTTTCTAAAATCTTTTTGCAGATACGCATGGGGCTGAAGCCGTACTTTTCACGTTCCCCACCTACGCACTTCTCGGAGCCTAGATGTTCGGCAGCCTTACGCATTTTCTCGCTGCCAATCATGTCTTTGCTGCCTACGCATCCTCGCCCGGGTACTCAAGTTCGCTGCCTAATTTAAGTCCCCCGCTGCCTACTAAGTCTCGCAGCCTCCGGGAAGTTTCCCCAGTTTAAAACCACGTCTGCTGCCTTTCTCAAGTTCGCCCGCCTACTCAAGTCTCGTGCCCAGCATGTTCGTGCCTACTCAAGGCCCCCGTGCCCCAATTTAAAGTTTCGCTGCGGGGACTCAAGTCTTCCCCCTGCCCCCACGAAGTTTTCGTTTCCCACCAAATTCGGTGCCTAAGCATGTCTCGCTGCCCAAAATCAAGTCTTTGTAGCCTACTCAAATCTGCAGCCTTTCGCCCCGTCTCGCTTGGGCCCACTCAAGCCTTTGCAGTCAACTCACGTCTCCCCTGCCTACCAAAAATTGCAGCCTACTCAAGTCTTCGGCCTAAATCAAGTCCCGGGTGCCTACTAAACCTCCCAGTCAACTCACGTTTTTCCCCTGCCTACTACGTCCGGGACTACGCACAGTCCCCGCAGTCAATCACGTTTCGCAGGGCCCACGCACCGTCTCGCCTTTCCAATATAAATCTCGAAACATTACGCAAGGGCTCGCCCGGGCCACTTTTAAGTTTTCGCAGCCACGCAAATTCCGCAGGGTACGCCCAAACCTCGCAGTCAACTCACGTCTCGGGAAACCTACGAATTTCCTCGCCCGCCCACGCAAGGGCCCCGCATTTCCCAAATTTCCGTTTTTTCGCCGCCTTTCGAAGCTCGCCAGCCTACGCAAGTTTCGAAAACCTAATTTACGTCTCGCAAACCCCCCAAACAAGTCTCGTTTCCCCCCCCAAGTCTCGAGCCCACTTCCTCTCCCCTGCCCCACTCACGTTTTGCATTTCCCACGCAAAATCTCGCAGCCCCAAACCCCGTCTGCGGGCCCACCATGTCTCCCCAGCCCAAATCACGTTTTCGCAGGCTTTCACGTCTCGCCAAACCACTTCCGTCCGCAGCCTCGCAAGTCTCGCAGCCTACGCTGTCTCGCAGCCTACGCATGTCTCGAGCCTACGCATGTCTCGCAGTTACGCTGTTCGCGCCTAGCATGTCTCGCACCCTACGCATGTCTCGCACCCTACGCAAGTCTCGCAGCCTACGCATGTTCGCTGCCTCGCAGTCTCGTGCCTACGCATGCTCGCAGCCTACGTGTTTAGTCTTTCTTATTTTTATTTGTTTTTATTGTTTCCCAAACTGGCAGTGTATTTATTGACAAATCATTTTTTTTCTTTTTTCTTTGTTGACTTTTTTTTCCCAAATTTTCGCAGGCCCTATGGCCTCTAGAATTTCTTCTTAAAAAATTTTTAAATTTCAAAATTTTTAAAAGTGTTTTAGAAGTTTTTTTTATGTATAATGAAACAGAAACATCTACGGGCCCCTAGATTTAAAGTCTACCAGAGACACTTTAGGCCTTGGCACAAAATTTTGGGTCCCCCGGGGGCCGGATCAGACTGTGCTTTGCTGGTTGTTTAGAAAGTCTAGATTCGGACGTCAGGATTACCTGATTCAAATAACTTTTTTTCCCTTCACTTCAATTTTTGGTAAAAAAATTTTTCCCCAAATTATAAATAGAAATTTTTATGGAGGCAGAAAAAAGAAATTACTCTTTAAAAAAAAGAACCCTTGAAAAAGACCCCTTACAAATACAACTTTTATTATTCTTTATGTTAATAATGACTATTTAGAATTGAAGGGTGAGAAACCAATTAAAGTATTTAAAAAATTATTTTCTTTCAAGAGAACAAATTTGGGCAGAAAATCTGCAATGAAGAAATTTTTTTAAAACTTTTAAAATTCCACGAAAATATTTTTTAACACCGTTTTTTAAAAAAACAGGGGGCAAAAATTTTGGGCTCTACCTAGGCTTTCCCCCGGGGCAAACTTACAAAAAAATTACCCAAAAAATTCCTTTTAAATTTTTGGGAAAATTTTGGAATATGGTACATTTCAAAAGGGACATTTTAAGCCTTAAGTAAATTAAATTAAAGATTAAAAATTTAAAATTTTAGTGTCTCTCCAAGGAAAACCACTAAACTTGAAAACTGCCATTACTAATGACAATTTTCAAATACTGAATTTCACACGAAAGGTACAAACACCAATAATACCCAAAAACAAATGTCAGACAATTATCATGCCCCTCCAAACTAGGGTCCGGGCAAACTTGAAACCTTATAAATCACGTTCAAACAATGGCCTGCTTTAAATTTTAAATTCTTTATTCCTTTCCCCTGAAATTTAAACAGATTTTTTGAAAGCATTACCCTGAGCCCCGTGGATAAAGCTTCAAATTAAAAAATTCCATCTTTTTTTTGATTTTACTTCTTGGAAAGGAATCAAGGTTTAAAAGGGAAAACCCTTTAACCCTAAAGAAAAAAAACAAAAAAAAAAAAAAAAAAAAAAAAAAAAAAAAAAAAAAAAAAAAAAAAAAAAAAAAAAAAAAAAAAAAAAAACCAAAAAAAAAAAAAAAACCCCCAAAAAAAAAAAAAAAAAGGGTAAAAAAAAACAAGTATGGACAATAGTTCATTCAGAGCACGCTTATTCTGCTCTCGGGAAAACTTTGTCAGGAATCATTAGTCAAAAGCTAAACTGAAAAAATCAAAAACCCACATTCCAAACCGGCAAAAAACGGGTTATGCTAAAATTCCCACACGTTTCGCAAAAAATTGGGAAGTCAAGGGTCAGCGTTTATACACAAAAATTGACTGTGCGGTTTTTCCCGCATAACGGGCACAATGCCATTTTTTTAAATTTAAAATTTCGATATTGGGGAAAATTCAAAACGATATGATTTGGTGATAAAAAAAGAACCCCGGAGACCCAAGGAGACCGTCTTCTATGAAAACCTTCGCCCGGAAAATGAAAAAAACAACTCCCATTTTGAAAAAACCGAAACTTGGCGGCGATTGCGGGGAAAAACCCCTATAATTTTGTCAAAATCACCAACGTTCATTTTGTCCACCGGATTTCACAGAAAATAACCCAACGCTACTGGGAATCGAATCTATTGCCTCGAAAAACCTTTTATTCTCCGGGGAACGACAGTGCGAGAAACACTTCTTGAAACATATCGAAAACCAAATTTGGAAATTCGTTGTCAAACTTCCAACAAAGATTGACCCAAAAGTTCTTGGAAATTCCCAAAGGCTTTGCAGAACGTAAATCAATAAAATTAAAAGCGTCTACCAAAAACCCAGATCAAAAACCCAAATACCTACCTTTAGGATGAGTATCAAAAAAGGAAACAGGGGTCAAGTAAAAATGAGCTGTTAAAATTTAAAAGGGCTGCTTTTATCTTCCACATCCCCAGTTTCAGACTTCTACTACTACATCTACTCGTGTAGTTTTTGATGCAAGGCTAAGTCACAAACGGCTTCTTAAAGAACTTGCTCGGGACCACTGTCCAAAAAGATTTGCATTCCATTTGCTACGATCCAAAAACCCCAACATGGGAATTTTTGCGCGTTGCTAAAATGTACAACAAATTTGGTGCATCCCGAACCAAAATCTAAAAAGATTTTTTGGCGACAACCCCAAAGAAAAATTTGCAACATTTAAGCTAAAAAAGGGTTTACTTATGGAACCTAAGTGCTCCATTTTTGCAACAGATGCTTGAAACAGGTGGCCCTTTATAATGAAAAAAGTGCTCCCAAAACGCTAAGATAATCAAGGAAGACTTTTATGTTTTATGATCTGTTACGGCTGCTCAAAGTTGAAGAAACAAATATTTACACGAAGTCTCTACTTTTTTCAAGCAAGCAGTTTTTCCTTACGGAAAAAGGTCCTCCCAAATCTACAGAACTTTTTGCAGTGATTCCAAAGAACTGCAAGAAAACGAGGACTGCTCTCTCTAACGTAATGAAAATATAAGTACACTAGGATTAATTTGGACCCGAATCTGATCAAATTAAGTTAAGGTGGCAAAACTTCTTTCTCCATTGATTTTCAAATCATAAAGATATTCTTCTGCTACATGACAAAAAGAAATGTATTTTTACATTCATCCGATATTGTCCTCTTGGGCTAGTCGTCCCATTGTAATTAGTTTCAAAATATTCATGCAAACCGTGGCAAGAAAGACTAGGTGGGGTGAAACCCATTGCAGCAAAAAATGCAAGCAATTTGGGAACCCTTTGTAGCAAATTCCATTTCTCAGTGACATCAAAACCCCCGCAAAGTACTAGGGGGGATGTTCCACAAAAGCCTCTGGACATTTTCACATTGCAATACGGGGTATACCCCACTGTATGTCCATGACGCCCCTGGACGTACAAACCCGGCTTTTGGACAGCAGTGAACAGTTAGGTGCATGCCTCTATGTACGGGCTACATATGCCCCAGGTGAAACTGATTAAACCCGTTTGTTTCAAATCCAAGGTAGCCCTGTTTAAAGGGGAAAAAAATCTACCTAGGTTGGATGTTTTGGCGCTCTCCTTCTAGCTCATTATGTACAAAGGCAATCCCTGCCCCTGAACTCTTTGGGGAGGAAACCACCTGGGACGATCTACATTGGTATTGACTGGCTTTCAGGCAGTTTTACAAAAGGAAAAAGTTTGTAGGCAACCCTGTTGTACCTCCCAAAAACTCACAGCTAGTGCACACTGGAAAAAGTGCCATCTGATGTAATCCAGCAGATCTCGTTCCGAGGTTCGACGCCCCTACCTGAATCATGGAACTTTGGTGGCCGGACCAATGGCTAATTTAAGAACCTCTTTTTGGCCCCAGCTAGATATCAACCTTGTGCCCCTCTCCCGATAGTGCAGACCAAAAAGGTTTTTTTGGACAAGAAGTGCCCCGAGGACTGGAACAAAGGGACTCTAAGCTGACCAAATGGTTAGAGTTTTTGCTATTTCGAAAAATTTTCAAGAATCCCCATTACAAAGGGGGAACGGAAAAATTTTAGCGCTCTCAGCCAAGAGATGGAAACAGCCTTCTAACAGGTAAAATTTTTAAATCTATTTCTACAATAAGGAACCCCAAGTCTATCTAACAATACACCATTTTGCCAAAGAGTAAAATAAAGAGTTTGACTCCATTCATAGATCGCATGGGCACTACAGTTGGGGTCGACTCCAAAAAGCTCACTCTCCTATGATGCAATTTACCCCAAATTTATCTTAACCCAGATATCTCCACCAACCCGATCCTGAACAACGAAAAAATAATTACTACATGTGGACCACAAATGCTGACTCTTTAATCCCCCCAGAATTTTTGGATCCCTCGACAAAAGACGGTGAAAAAGGATTCTCGGTGCACAGTGCTTCCGACTTAGGCACAAGTTTTTCAAAAGTTAATGGGGGGAAATACCAGCACAGGGAAAAACCAACCCCCTCGACCGTTTCGCAATTGGGTTGATTTTGTGGGCCTGTCACTTAAAAATTTGGGAAAACCCCGCAGAAAGACAACAAAAAAGGGATATATAGGGTTTTAGTCTAGCGACCAAAGGTGTTTCCCTTTGGAAGTTGTTAAAAATCTAACAACAGATGCGTCATGGGTCTAAAGGGGATTCATTGTCGCGAGGCAAAAACCCCCTCGAAACAATCTGATAAAGGAAACCCCAAATTTTTAAGGTTCTGCCCCAAAACCTTTGGGTTACACCAATACTTTAAAAAAGAAAACCCCTTATCGTAGGTCAAGAATCCTCTCACAGACAATTTTAATTGGGTTTTTATTCCGCCCAGCCGCACTTCGGGGGCCCCATGGGAGGCAGGTCAAACATGAAATATCATTTAAAAAGGGTTAAGGAGAAAGGTCATGACTTACGAAGAGATTTCTACCTTGCTAACTCAGGTCGGGCCCGATGAACTCCCGTCCACTTTGTCATTTCTAACGATCCCATGATTTTAAAATTTCCCCACCCCGGACATTTCCCAATTTGGAGAACCTTTGACAAAAAAATCCCCCCTGTAGACCTTTTTGATACAAGTGTTAATAGGTGACCCGTTGGGGGGCAGGGCAGCAACAGCTGCAGCTTTTTGGAGACGATGGGCCAAACTATCTACAAAAAGCAGCAGCGCGGCGCGGCGCACACACTGCCGAACGTACAACCTGGGCAGTGGTGCTCCTGAAGGAAGACAACGTTTTCCCCCATTGAGGGCGGCTGGGTTATTGCGACACTTACAAAGCGTGACGACATCTGCGGGTAGTGTCGGGTTAAAAACCCCACAGGGACTTCAAACGGCCCATAAATAAAGGTGCTACTACCCCTGTTTAATCAGTGTTAAAGCCCCCTTTTAAGGGGGTCGTTGTTTAGTCTTGTTTTATATTTTTTTGTTTGTTATTGCTTCCCCAAATGGCAGGTACTTTATTTACAAATCATTTTTGTTCTTTTTTACATTGTTGCTTTGTTTCCAATTTTTTCAGGCCTAGGCCTCTAGTAATTTCCTCTTAATAAATTTTCAACACAATCTTTAAAGTGTTTTAGAAGTTTATTTATTATGTATAACTGAAAAGCAACATCTACGGTGCCATGATTTATTTCAGTTTACAGAGACACGTTTTTGGCCATTCGTGCACACTACGCTGTCTCGCTGCCTACGCATGTCTCCGACCAAACCCATACGCAGTCCGAGCCTACGGATGTCTCGCAGCCCACGCATGTCTCGCAGCCTACGCATGTCTCGCAGCCTACCAAGTCTCGCGCTACTCACGTCTCGCAGCCTACGCAGTCTCGCAGCCTACTCACGTCTCGCAGCCTACTCACGTCTCGCAGCCTACTCAAGTCTCGCAGCCTACGCATGTCTCGCAGCCTACTCAAGTCTCGCAGCCTACTCAAGTCTCGCTGCCTACGCACGTCTCGCAGCCAACTCACGTCTCGCAGTCAACTCACGTCTCCGCCTACTCACTTTCTCGCACCCTACGCAAGTCTTGCACCCTACTCACGTCTCGCAGCCTACTCACGTCTCGCTGCCTACCAAGTCTTGCAGCCTTCTCACGTCTCGCAGCCTACGCAAGTCTTGCAGCCAAACTCACGCCTCGCAGCCTACTCACGTCTCGCAGCCTACGCAAGTCTCGCAGTTACTCACGTTTCGTCGTCTAAGCATGCCTTGCTGACTAAGCCTGCCCATTGACTACGCCTGCATCGTCGTCTAAGCATGCCTTGCTGCCTAAGCCGCTCCTCTGACTACGCCTGCATCGTCGTCTAAGCATGCCTTGCTGACTAAGCCTGCCCCATGACTACGCCTGCATCGTCGTCTTAAGCATGCCTTGCTGCCTAAGCCTGCTCCATTGACTACGCCTGAATTGTCATGTAAACATATCTCGCTGCCTACAGCTACTTCGTTGATTTTGTTTGTTTTGTTCGCCCACGCCTGCTTGGTCATCCACGCCTGCGTCGTTATCAAAGCTCCCTTCGTCACTTACGCTGTTTATTGACTATATGTACCTTTATGCCACTCCTGTTTCGACGTCCACACATTCTTCATCGACCTCGTCTTCGCATACGACGTCTCTTCATCATCGTCCGCGTCTCCGACTACGACGTCTCTCTCACCATCGCCTGCGTCTTTGCCTATGTCGAAGTCTTCATGATCCTGCTTATTGTCGCACCCGGCTTTACCCACTAGTACGACGCGTTGTCATCCTCAAACATTTGGTTTGGTTCTTCAAAATCGCTTTCGTCTTCATCGTCTGAGTTTAGGAATCTCTCGAGTTCGAAAGGGAAATTTATTTATTTATGTTATTCACTATTTGAAAAAGATAGTCAAACATTTTTCACGCGGGAGTATGTTTGATCTTCACTTTAGAGAACTTGACATTTGTTGTTGTTTCAATTGCATGTGTTTTAGTATCTAGGGAACAAGTCGCGCAAGCGCGGCTTGAAGCCGCTACGCGGAGGGCGTGGAAAAACTCGTACTCGGAATACCTCGTAGTTGGAAACCTCGTTTAACGCGACAAAATCGCGAATCGGTCCGCGTACTGGCCGCGATACGATAGTTTTCGGGTGACGTTTGTCGGTTCATCCGAAGAACTGTAACAAATTTGTTATTCCCGGGGCACTTTCAGAACGCAGCAGGACGCTGTCCACCGCCTCTAATTACGGTGCAAAATGTATTTCGAAATTGATAATTTTTACGCCTTTGTGTAAAATGTGGGAGAAATGTTTTCCTGGGACAATTCGAGACAAAATATTTTACGGTAAGTCTAATCTTCGCCTCGTCCGCGCAGATCCGCAAAGCCCAAGATGGACAGGACCAGACATACTGCAAATTTTTCATTAATCCTGGACAAAAATTTTTCCGTGACACTGTCCGGGTTAACAAAATATGCCCCTCGTCCTTCCAGTACCGTAGAGCTCGAGATGTACCTGATCGTACTGTAATTGTGGAAGATATAATACAAAAGAAAACGTTTATCCACAAAATGACCAACTACTATTTTGAGACATTTAAAAAAGGGGTTTGTCAACGTTGAAATGAAGGTGTTTCTGGGAATGCGGCCCCCTGGGCGTAATCGGAAGGAAAAATTAAAAATTAAAAATTTGAAAATGCCCCAAAAAGGGTGACGGAATGCCCTGAGCACTGTTTTGACTTAAAAATTACCCCTCTAATAAAACCCCTGCTTCGCTTGACCAATACAGTTCTATAGAGCCCGAGATGAACCGATCGGACGAAAATTGCCCAAGCTATAAAAAAAATCAATGTTTTTTTGGATTTCCAAAAATGACCAACCACTTAAAAAAAATCGAAAAATAAATTAGTGTTAGGGCCGTAACCTCTGATGCAGACCACTGGCGCCATTGGAATCGCCTCAAAAATTAAAAATTTCTTGAAGATACAATGAAATGTCTTAATTTATATTTCCAAAACACCCCCCCCCCCCCACAACACACACAAAACCCGTGTCAGAGGCATCTAGTCAAAATACAAAACAGTCCACGAAAATTTGGATTCGTACTGGAAAAAAATTAATAAATTCACTGAATAATAAGGTTATTCTTTAAAAACTCGACTTCCCCCCCCCACAACTCCCGCC
>JAMZAV010004127.1:0-57570 GCA_024449915.1 Sweltsa coloradensis
TTTTTTTTTCACAGAACCGAATTTTAAGATTAATATTTTCGGTAAATTGTGCGCAATGAATATTTATTTCTTATGAAATTCAATATTACGATTTTTCTTTTTAAATTACGTAATTTTTTAAAAAAGTTATTTTTATTATTGTTAATTTAAAAATTACAAAGTTCTGATTTTTCACAAAAACAAAATCAGCAAAACATGGCAGCTCAATTCACCAATTACGCTCATCCAACAACGCGGGGACTTAGCGTTTCCTAGTAATACTCTGAACAGATGGGCTACTGGTTTAAATGACATTTTAGAAACGATAAACCATTGAATTTCAGATATTATACTATGAATATAAGTAGTACAATCAATCATTTTTCTTATGAAAAATTGCACTAGAAAACGTTGAAATAAATACCTTAAAGAGCAACTCCTATTGAAAAGGATCCCAAACCTCATACCGCTAAAAAATAATTTATCTTCAATTTAGAATAATTTAAATTGAAGTAAATAATAAAATAAATAATAAATAATTATTGTGCACATCCTGTTTGGTCCATGCAACAGGTGTTTCTTAGAATCTTGTAAATCTGCTTTGAATGTGAACTCGACCCCCTTACTTTTTCTTTCTAAGTAACAACCTGTCGTTATAGTGAAACCACGGTACCAACCACTTCATGTCAGTTGTTGATTCCATTGATTGAAAATTTCAACAAATATAGAAAAATATCAGAAAAAATTTGGGGACTGGAGAGATTTGAGGTTTAAACTAGGAAAGAACATCTAAGATGGTTTGAACATATGAAAAGGAGAAGCAGGGAGAGGATTCCAAGACGAGAATTGAAGCGGCAGAGGGGGGGAAAAGAAAAGTAGAAGGCCAAGAGAGAAATGGGAAAGATTAATTCAAGAAGAACATTGGAAAACGAGATGAAGTGTGGGAGCATGTGGCAAAGAAAACACCGAGTCTGGCAAGCTTAGTAAATGCCCCAGATAATGGCGGAAAACCACTACTCAAACCCCACATAGTTGGAACCGAGTTGATTTTTATTATTATTATTTTTAAATTTAAGGCTTTCACGGCGTAGTAAATAATTTAAAACAATTAAAACAATTGGTAGGGACTTTTGCCGCGTCGAATATGCTTTTATTGCTTTTAAAATAGGGGTCTGGGGTAGTACTTTTAGGTTCGGGGCGGTTCGGGTAGTCATAATTACCACGGGTTTCGGGTAGGTTCAGGTAAATAAAATAAATGCAATTTTAATAGGCAATGCCAATCTGGTTTGCTCGGATTCTCCGCTAGGTTCGCCATGATGGGTTTGGTCTTTTCAATGTGGTTCAAAGCCCCTGGCCTCACCCTGACTTAAACTTACAAAAAAAATTAACGATAAATATTCAAATTCATTTTAGGGACCCCGAAAAATAGCAAATAAAAAGTCTTCATTTCATTATAAAAATCTTTAATTTCAGTATCAAAACTCAAAATAAAGGATCCATTTCACATAAAAAATTCAATTATTTCAAATCAAATTTCGCGTATTTTCAAACTTTCCGCCGTTTTTGCCGCCCTTAAGTTTCAAATGTTGGTACTTCGTAGATCAAGAAACAAAGTTTCTATAGT
Organism: Sweltsa coloradensis; assembly: GCA_024449915.1. Classification (NCBI taxonomy): domain Eukaryota; kingdom Metazoa; phylum Arthropoda; class Insecta; order Plecoptera; family Chloroperlidae; genus Sweltsa; species Sweltsa coloradensis. Next base: position 1,604 of record JAMZAV010004127.1, read on the forward strand.
TTGTATTTGTTATGTTGCCGACCCTGTGAGGTGTGACGTCACCAGCAGCAGCTCAACAGCTGTTGTACTTGTATGGCCTAGATTGTAGTGGCCTATTTTCTCGCGAGAACATAGTACATACTTGGAAAATGGGGAAAAAAACTGCCGATTTCGACCAAATTTCGTGAAAAACAATAGAACTGGCTGTATTTCGCCTTAAAAGTAAAACCAGTCTTATTTTGCTCCGTTTCGCGAACGTTTTTTGACGATTTAAGGTAGTGATGACATCGGGTACCCGGAAACCGGTTCCCATTTTTTTTTTTTTTTACAAAGTGATGTTAAAAATTTGTAATAAGTGATTGATAATTTAAATTCGAATTTTTTATTTCTTTTTTGTACGTAACTACGTAACAGCACCTTCTTTTCTCACAGATTGTGAAGTTATTCAGCTATGCTAGGCCCATCCCACTCCAGATTGCACAATAGGCTATGGGTTGTTCAAGGACGCGCGCATTGTTTGAACTTTGAAGAATGCTTTTTTAGGGCACTTTTTGACCTGCTAATTGTGAATTGTAACTTTTTTTTTATTTTTATTTTTCCCCGTTTTTTTAGAACTGGTTCCGAACCGGTTCCGGGGCGGAGGAACCAGTTCGGACTTTTTGGACTCGATGCCATCACTAATTTAAGGGTCTAAAGAGGTTAGCAATTTAGGCCTAGGCCTACCCGAAAAAAACCCGATTTACATTTATAAAAGCCCAAATTTTGGGTATGCTTCAAAACCCGAAATTACCCGAAATTTTGGGTACCCGCAGACCCCTACTTTTAACGTTTCAGCTATTCAGCTATTCATATTAAAACCGATTCAAGACAACTCCAACGCTGGCCGTATCGCAAATAAATGCATTAACCCCGAGATCTTACTCCCGGTTTTTTGAATACAGGCCTTCTCGTCCTCCCTGTCCCGGAACTGGATCAGCCCAAGAAAGTGGAGTTCGACGGACAGGGGTGTGAAATTTTGGATTTTCTCTTAACCTTTCTCAAGTTAGTCGATTTGGGGGGATGTTTTTTGACGGAAATCGATAAGGGCTTCACTATGATTGACGGAAATTGATTAAATACAAACAAACAAAAGTTGATAAAAACTAAAAAGTTCTCCTGGGGGAGGTTTAAAAAAAAATGCAGGGATTTTTAATAATAGAATTAGCATATTATGAGATTGGAATCAGCATTGCCAATTCCCCCTGTTCACAAATTATTGACAATTCTTAGGAATCAGCATTGGTGCATTCCTAGTTAAGGCAGCGACACACAACATATATACTTGGTCCCTTGGTAAGAAAATTTGTGATATAACAAATGCATTTTTTAAAACGATCATCTCTAGGTGAGCAATAAGATGCAAGTATTTAATTTATATTTCTTGAGCAAACAGCCTGAATGTACACAATATACAAGGCTTTCGTCTTAGTAGAAAAACTAAAAAGGTAAAGGATGGTTTATTACCATATTATAAGTATAATCATTGAATAAGTAAGGAAATCGCTAGCGGCAATAAAACTCGCTTTTCCATCGTGATGTTCTTCATTTAGGACCATTAAGTTGGGTTAAGGCTCCTCGTAATAGACGTAACTATTGAGGTTGTATTGCTAAAACGCAATTTAACAGCTGTACAAAATGTTACGAGACTTAATTATACACATATACAGTTTTTGATATTGTTTGCTTACGACGATCACGGGCAGACTAGAGCAATTTGAATGCAACGAAAAACCTAAATGACCTCAACCTTAAGGAGAGTCGGGCTTTATTGTTCTCGTTGTCTTTTTGTGATGTGTAAGAAGATTTCTCTTTGTACTGTGGTACACTTACAAGATTTGTTCCAAGTGCAAGGTTCGTCTTTATTTAGTGGTGACTATTGTTCACTTTTTGAAGGCGAGGATTTGTTGCCATTGTGTGCATCGCCAATCTCTTCGTTTGTTTCGAGGCTCCGAAGAGATTCTTGATTTGTGCAGACTCCAAAGAGATGTCTTGATTCTGTGCCATCTCCGAAGAGATGTCTTGATTCTGTGCCATCTCCGAAGAGATGTCTTGATTCTGTGCCGACTCCGAAGAGATGTCTTGATTCTGTGCCACTTGCAAAGAAATGTCTTGATTCTGTGCCGACTCCAAAGAGATGTCTTGATTCTGTATTGTCAACAGAAAATTTTCTTCATTCTGTGACGGTAAAAAAATGTAGGCTTTCTTCTGTGAAGTCTTGAAGTACCCTAGAAGAGACTTGTTGGTGTTCTTAGATTTCCTTTCCCGAGGGGACCTTGCCTTGGGCGAGCGTTTAGTCCCCACAGAGTGCGAACCTGTGGAAAGAAAAATGTGTTTAAAAGTTTATTTGGAATTCAGATTAAGGGTGTATCACCGTTGTTGACAATCAAAGTTTCACTGTAACGAAAAAAGGTAGGCTCAGGACAATACGGTATATCATACTACGTATATCAAAATACAGTAAGACCTCGTTCATCCGAGCTCCGATTAACCGAGATTCCGTGTTATCCGAGCTGGTTTCAGGCGCCCTTTCCTTTTTTTAATTAGGCCGAAATGTTATGTTCTTTACATCTGAATGTCATGCAGTATGGTGTTTACTACAATGACGTGTCATGTAAGAATTGCACAGCGCGCGAGTTGTAAGGGGGGTTGGGGGCAATGGTCGAGGGTAGGGTGCCGTAGAGTGTTGAGCCAACTTATCTTTGTGAGTGCTTGCCGCCGCCGCGACCTTGCTCAAAGACGGCCGATGAGAGAGAAGAGAGGGAGGGAAGAGAGATAGAGACAAAATATGGCCTTGAAGACGACATGATAAGAGGCTGGCTACGATAATGAAGAAATAAACATTGCATTAGGACATCCATCAATGACAGACGCGGAGATAACCGTCACCCCCTCCCCCTCCTCCCAAGCCATGAACTACGTATCGTCTCACTAGTCAATTGGCTTCGGCCAAGACTCTCTGGCCGAGTTGTTTTGTTTACATTATGAGATAAGATAATGAGACCAGTCATTCATTCTATCAGCAAGGCAGTCCTTAATGTTATGGGATAAGATAACGAGACAACTGTATTCATTCTATCAGCAAAGCAGTGGCAGCCGATGTCATCACTAAGAGGCTGTTTATTTATGTTCTTTTAATGGTATTTCACAAGTTTCACACTTGAGATATCACTTTCATATACTAGGGCCCTGCTGAGAGCAGTTAAACAAGAAAGTCCTTATCATCCGAGTTTTTCGTTATCCGAGCATAGCTTGGTCTCATCCACCTTGGATAATTGAGGTCTTACTGTACTGTGGAAGATAGTCTTGAAACTAGCTCGCTGCCTGTAACTTCACCTAATTCCTTCTTCTCAACCCACCCAAGGTATGAGATCTTACCTCGAGACGGTGAAAGTCTTGGCGAGGTTGATGCTTCCTCTGCACTCATGGTGTACCGCAGCTGAGTTAGCCAGTCGACTGGCCTCTGCACAACAACATAAAATAGTAACATTTAGAGTTTTAACTTAATCAATTAATTAGTTTCATGTTTATTTATTTTTAAATGTACACATTATATTTATTATAACCTCATTATATAGGCAGAGTTATGGAAATATAGTAATAATTTTGGTTATAGCAAAATAAATTTACAAACCATGTAGGTATTATAGCCCCTATACAATATAGCAAAAATTATTTTAATCCAACCACGTTAATGTGTCTTACAACTTTTATTAAACATAAATTGTAATTGTATTTACTATTTTATTAATCTCCCTGTAGGGTGTAGACATATATTTACATAGCAAATATATAGGCATCGTCAAAATAAGTTCAATTTAAAATTTAATATTATCTTACCTGTTAAACAACAAAATTACTAATTAGACAAGACATAAATTACAGAATTACGTATACAAGCAGGAGTAGATGTAGATAAAAACAAAGTGTAATGTACGGTGGGCATTCATAAAAAAATGCAGTAAAAGCCTCGAAAACGTGGTAAAAACAGTGAAAATCAGCTCGGGACCACAAAATTATGGTGTCATAAGCAAAATAATGTCTCTACTGTGTGTAAAAATAAGCATAGGAGTCTGAAGGATGAAAAGGTCAATCCCAAGTGTAGGACTAGATGGTGATCATAGGCTGCTAGTAGCAGATTTTCCAAATAGAGGGAAGTGTACGAAAGAGAAAAGAGTATGCGGAAAGGAAAACTCAAAGTTTTAAAGTAAGACGCTAGTCAGAGAAAAATATCAACAGAGAATAAAAGAGATTCCAAAGGGAGGATCCAAGGAGTGGAAAAGGGATGGGGGGGAGTTTAAGAGAGCACTGGGCAGGCAACAGATGAGACGTGTGGAAAAACAAGTGGGGTAAAAAAAGAGATGGTACCAAGCTGGGGGAACAACAAAGTAAAGGAGAAAGTACAACTGAAAAATAGAACATGGAGGGAGTACATGAAAGACAGAACAGATGAAAAGAAATAAGCTTGCGAAAACGAAAAGAGGGAAGCAAAAAGAATGGTTAAAGAAGAGAAAGCAGAAGATTGGAAGAAGTTTGCTAGAAACTGGAGAAAGATGCAGAATAAACAAGAAGATGTTGTATGGCATAGTGAAGAGTAAGAGGAAGGAAAGAGGGGGACAAAGGTACCTAGCGGATGACTCGGAGAGACTATTACAGATGCAGAGGAGATCAAGGAAAACTTGGAAAGAGTATTTCAATCAATTGCTGAATGTGGAGCAGAAGCAGAAGACAGAGATGTAGGGGTGGAAGGGGTGACAGAAGAAGCAGATGAGAATGGACCGACCTGCAAGAAGTGGAGATGGCATTAAAAAGGATGAAGAATGGCAAGACTGCAGAAAGTTGACGAACGGGTTTGGTGGAAATGATCAAAGCTGGGGGCCCAGTTGTTATGCATTGGCTATACAGAGTGATCAGAGTGGTATGGAGAAAAAAGAAGGTGCCAAGAGATTGGGAGAAAGGAGTGATTGTACCAATATACAAGAAAGGAATAGAAAGAAGTGGGGCCCAACTACAGAGGCATTACTCTACTATGCCATACATTAAAGATATATGAAAGGATAATAACAAAAGGGATGGGGGTAGAGGTGGACCATATATTGAATGAAGAACAATATGGTTTTCGATGGGGAAGATCGACTATACACCCGATATTTGTACTTCGACAAACTATGGAGAAAAGTTGGGAGATGGGTATAAAAATGAGTATTGTCTTCCTAGACATCGAAAAGGCGATGATAGTGTGGGGAAAGCTTGGAAAATAAGGAGTTGACAAAGGACTGATAGACAGGGTTTAGAAGTATGTACATAGTATGTGAAAGCTGTGTAAAACACAGTTTGGGATGTCAGGGTGGTTCCAAATAACAAAAGGGCTGAGGCAAGAAGTGTGCTGTCACCCCGGCTATTTATAATAGTGATGGATGATATCCACAACAAAGTAAAGATGGAGGAAACAGGGGGGTAGAGGAATGCTGTTTGCCGATGATTTCGTGGCGTGGTCAGAGTATGAGGAGGTACTCCGGGGATACACAGACCTCTGGAAGTGGCACATTATAGAGGCCGGCATGAAAATAAGCGTGGCAAGAGCAAGGTTGTTACTATGCCAGGAGAGGAGACGTAAGGAACATCTGCAGAGATCAAGATTGGAGAAGAAACCCTGGAAGTGAAAAAGGAAATTACCAACAGAATACCCAAAAGGCCAGTAATTCTACCAGTGGTTTAAAAAGGGCCCGTGTGGGGTAGGGAAATACCCATACAGTGCATTTAGACACTATACAAGACCTACTTCATACCGATCCTCACATATGCGGGAGAAACCTAGACTATGGGGGAAAGAGAAGAAAGCCAAATACCGTATTTACTCGCTTATAGGCCGCCCTCGAGTAAATGCCGCACCCTTATTTTTACCACTCAGATTTTAAGATTTGGATATAAATACCTTTGATAAATGGCTTCACATAAAGGCCGCACCCCCCCTTTTGACTTGACAATTTCAAATATACCCGAGGCCCATACTCGCATAAATACAGTACAGGCGGGGGAGATGAGATTCCCGAGGAGCACAGTGGGCAAGACAAGAAGAGTAGAATTAGAAATACAAACAACAGAGGAAAATGCTTGAGGTGGGGAAGTTAGGTGACAGGAGGGAAGGACACGGCTGAGATGGTTTGGGCATATGAAACGAATGACGGAAGAGAGGATGCCCAGGAAAATGTATGAGAAAATGATTTAAGGCGGAAGAAGAAGGGGGAGACCAAGGAAGAGAGGAAGGAGATCACAGCAAGAGACCTACATAATAGAGGAGAGAGCTGGAAGGATGTAGCAGAGACACGATTGTGGGAGGATAGAAAGAAGTTGAAGAAATTTTGGGTTTCAAAACCCAAGCTGACCCTGCTAGAGTAGGAAACGGCAGTGAATAATGATGATGATGAAGCGAAATACTGTACAAACCCGGGGGGTGTAGTGTAATAATTATAAAAGCATTGTTCTTATAGAATTTGAACTGGACCACGCAAAAATATGACGTGAAAACAGTGATAAGTCCTAGTAATGAATGTAAAAACGAGTTTGAACTGTACTTTGAACTAAAAAGACTAATTACTAATTGTAAAATTGAACCAAGTTAAGTAATATGTCCTATCAATCATAATGCCATATCAAGCAGGATCCGTTTTTATGGACAGTGCCCGTTTTACAGATATTAAGTGTGCAAAAGGGATCAACGGATTTTATAGCAAATTCACAGATATTTTGTTATAACAAGGCATCGAACTGGTTCGGGAATTTCCGTTTATTCGGATCAGGGCGTTTCATATCACAAAGTCTAAAAATCGCCAAATCGCAAAATTGCATAAGGGGGGGGGGGGGGTGATAATTCCTTTAAAAGTCCATACCATCCCTTCTTTCAGTGTTGAATTCAGACAAACCTTGGGGTGGGGGCATACCCTAATGCTCTCCCCCCCGGGGACTGCCGCCCACCTCAATACCCACCATCATCAGAAATGTATTAACCACATCTACGAGTCAAGTTTTTGACCTGCTCATTGTATGTAGTTGGCAAGGGTTTAAAGGGTGGTTTGGGGGGCGGGTGGGAGGGGAGGGGGGGGGATACTACTACCCATAGTGCAGACAATTTAAATTTTCTCACAAGAACTGCCGGAGCTGAATATTAGCCTAGGTAAAATAAAAACTTGTTATAGCGCAGATTTACTTACTAATGTATTGAGACAAGGGATTGGACTTGATAACTCGCCAGGAGACTTTTGTAATCGCCAGTGGCGAGCTGGCGAGTGGATTTTTCAAGGGGTTTATGATTAGGCGTAATACTAATGGAATGGTAAACAAAGTGCATCTATAGCAGTACATACCGGTACCGGAGAACACACATGGCGGCACGCAGCAGCGTCAACAGAGTAGTTGGGTAGATCTTCCAGGAATTTAGCCGCCGCTACTGACCTCCTCTGGACCTGTATCGGTTGCAGGACTTGCCTCCTGCACATACACACAGTGGCCAGCATCAGTGACGAGCATGGAGTTGAATTTGATCAAGAATGTGTTTCTTGTTTTATAAATTATTATTATTTACTAAAACAAAACCAAAGGACATATTATACACCTAATACATATGGCATACAGTACACAGCTAAAATTAATAAAATAAAAATAGCAAATTTTTCAATGTTGATAATAAATATAATTACTTTTAGTTTTATTATTTATTTTTAGAATATATACCTATATATATAGTTTGCTTGGTATATAGATGAGGCCTAAATGGCTAGGATACTTAAACTGGGAACATAAATAAAACATGTTTCAGTGGGGGAAAGGTACAGAAGGACGATAGCTTACCGTGAAAAACGTTAGGTAGGTCGCACAGACACAAATAGATGAGTAGACAAAGTTGCTGATACGTTTCGACCAACTAGGGGTCTTTATCACTCAGCGTGAGTAGAGATACTAAAAGTAGTTCTAAAGCTAGCATGGGATGTACAATGAAGGCGCTGTCGGTGGGTGGTAGCAGGTGGAACTAGGTCTAGGGGGCAGAGCTGGGCGCGCCTGCTACCTGTTGTTCAGGTTAGGAGGCTCGCGAGATCTGGTGATGTGTTGGTGAGATAGCTCCCAGTTTCTTAGCTCCACTGCCCGCAGTCATCGGGAAGTGCCTTGATGATTCTCGTTGTGAAACAGTCTTGAAAGGGAGGCTGTGTTCAACAGCATGCTGGGCCACAGGTTTGTCTGGATCCATCTGTTTGAACTTTGACGGTGCCTGTCATACGGGTTCTCAGTTCATTAGTGGGAAGGCCTACATACTCTGCCGGACACTGCGTGCACTTGAGCTGGTAGATACGTTGGGGGTGAGACAGCTGTTGTGGGGATGGGTGGGGTAGGTGACCCCTGTGGCTTCAGCAGTGAATGTCTTGGTAGGTGGATGCATAGGGCAGGTTTTGCACCTAGGGCGGTTGCAGGGGTAAGATCCTATTGGAGGAGCTCTCTGCGGACGAGTTGGAGGCCCAGTGGGGTCCGTTTGATAAGTGAATCTCCTATGTTAGGTGGTCGTCTGAAGAAGACACGTGGTATCTTGTTGGCCAGATGATGAGTCTTAGGGGCAGCTTCAAGGATGGGCAGTCCACTCTTGATTATGCCGTTAAGTCTCTGCAGCCCCGGTGCCAGCGCGTCACTAGGGGGATGGCGCTATTGTTCGTGTTGGCCACCTGGGTCTTCTGGGTTTGCGGCCTGGAGAGCCGCTGTCGAACCACGTCACGTTCGTACCCCCGAGCTACAAACGCGTTGGTGATTCTGTCACAATAGTATGAGAGTCCTTCCGGGTCAGAGCATATGCGTCTGCCACGCACTGCTAACGAAAAAGGTAGGGTATGTTTAGTGTAGGTTGGGTGACAGCTGCTGTGTGTGCAGCTTGTGTGCACGAGCATCATCATGTCTCTCGGGTCGATACAATGCCACTGGCTACTAGAAGCATTTTACACGATGATACATAGGCCTACGCGGCATTTGACGCGAAGCCGGGCGATGTGCACTCACTCAGTACACCCCCACTGCTCCCTCCAAATTACTGGCTTCAAAGTCGGACGGTCTCTCGCGGGTTTGCCTCGCCTTCAGTAACTCGGTGGCAACCAAGGAGGTAAGGTCGTCATATAGGCGGCTGGAGCTTCTGCACTCACCCGTAATTGCCACGTTGCATAATGTGCTACATTTTTAACTTCAAATTACGCTGCCAGCGTTACACGAAAATAAACTAACAGTGAAAGCAAGTTACAACGTTTTGGCTGGTATGATCAACCGTTGACGTCACTTTTTTGTCTGACAAAAGATTGCCGCCTTCCTGGTAGACAAGTGCAGACCACTCTTTCAACTGATCGTGCTTACGTGCATCCACAACAAGGTAAATATGGAGGCAATGGAAGATGTGGAGGTAATGCTGTTTGCCGATGACTTGCTGGCATGTTCCGAGTATGAGGAGGTACTCCAAAGATATACGGACTTGTGGAATAGTAACATAGAAGAAGCAGGTATGAAAATAAGCGTGGAAAGAGTGAGGTTGTAACTATGCCAGGAGAAGGGGACACAGGGAATTATCAAGCACAGATTAACATTGGAGGAGAAACCCTGAAAGTGGTGGATAGTTTTAGCTATCGAGAAAGTGAAGTAATGGCAAGTGGAAAGATTAAAAAGGAGATTAACATCAGAATACAATAGGCCAGTAAATTCTACCAGTGTGTGAAAGGCCTGGTGTGGGATAGGGAAATACCTATTCAGTGTAAGAAGACAGTATATAAAACCTATTTTATACCAATCCTTACGTATGCAGCAGAAACCTGGACAATGTGAGATCGAGAAAAGTCAGATGCAGGCGGCAGAGATGAGATTCCTGAGGAGCACAGTAGGCAAGACGAGAAGGGATAGAATAAGAAACACAGACATAAGAGAAATGCAAATGCTAGGTGTAGAGAAGTTAAGTGACAGAATAGGAAGGACAAGGTTGAGATGGTATGGATATATGAAACAAATGGAGGAAAATAGGATGCTCAAGAAAATGTATGAAAGAAGGAAGAAGAAGACTGGGTAGTAGACAAAGGAATAGATGGAAGGACATAATAGCAGGAGACTTGGAGGCAAGAGGAGAGAGCTGGGAAGATGTCGAAGAGATACGATTGTGGGAGGATAGAAAGAAATGGAAAAATTTGGTTGCTAAACCCAAGCTGACCCTGCCAGAAGCAGGAAACGGCGATGGATGATGATGATGATGATGATGATGATAAGTGTGAAGGATTTGGGTAACCTGTTTCCCAGCAGGTTTGGAACTGCATCTGAATGTTGCTACCCTATGACACATACACAAGAGAAGCAATCAGTAGGCCCACTTACTTGTGGATGATTTTGTTTTGTTCTGCAAAGCTGGCTAGCTCTGCAGATGGCCAGGGAGTAGTCCTAATAGGAATAGGTCTAGTGATAGTATTCTTCCTCTCCTTATCCTCCCTTCCTTCCTTCTCTCTCCCTCCATCCAAACACACCTCCCACAATTGCAGGCAGCAGGAGTCGTCAGAGCATGTCACCACCTAAACAATATGCGACTACTCATTCCCTAAAGACATATAGTTACATCTCACCATCAGGGCTCAGACATCTCAGATATCAAACTCACTTTTTCTAAGTCAAAACGTTTTGTCCCTTAGTCACCAATGTATGAAGTAAATAAAAAAATCATTAAAATTCCCTCACACTCAAGTTAGGCACTCAAGTTTACCTGTGTTTCTGGAAACGCGGACCAGGCTACGCAAGTGACCTCGTCTTCGTGTCCTCCGAGCTTGAGTAGAGGCGAGCGCTTAGCATCCCCCTTCAGACTAGTATTCCAGATGTAGCCAGAGTTGTCGGACGAGCCACTCAGCAGGTGTTGTCCGTCGGGACTAAGGCATATCCTGATGTACGTCGAGTTGTATTGGGCACCGGTGAACGTAACCACTGCACAAACAAACAACTTAATTTCCAAAGGAAATATGTCAGGAACTGGTGTCCTAAATGGGTGACAATGCTCGACTCGCTGTCGAGTATAAAAACAAACTCGAAAAAAACTCAACATTTCGAGTTCTCGCACACCCCTAATAATAGGCCATAAAACCACCTTTTATAGCCTCAAAACGCGTTTAAGGCTATCAAACATAGTTTAGTTTTAGGCCATCAGCCTGCGGCATAATTGCCTCCGGCAGCTGGGGCTTCTCCAGACCCCAGCTTCACTATGCTATGCACCATCGTTGCACATACAAATTACACAATGCGAGTGGCCAATTAATGAATTTGTGGATGGTTGGTTAAGCGTATTGATTTATAGATAAATTGAGACCAAGAAATAATGAGGAAAGTGCTTAGAGCTGATAGGATCACGGCAAGTGCAAAGACTCACTTGGTTGGTTGTCGTAAGAAGTCGCGTTGAAGCACAAGACGTCCTGATGGTTGCTGGCTGCATACAACTTCACTTTGTGCGGATCCAACGCTAGTGACGTGAAGAAGCGCATACTCCCAGACTTCGGGTGATTTATCATGTGCGTGTGGATCGGTTGACGGCTTCGAATCGAGTAGGACTTTCGTAGATCCCACACCTTGATAGCACTACAAGAAGGAAAGTCAATTAGGCCCATGTTTATTAATTGTTATTAATTAATATCGAGCTCTGTTTTCCAACTAAGTAGGGTAGGGGGTGGGAAGTTTCCACCACATTCTTGGCTCCCCGGGGCTATCGAAGCCGGCTAGCCATGCCTGACGCTTCTCCCAAATCATCTTTCTCTTCCTCTGCATTATTATATTATTATATTATTATATTATTATTATTGTGGCTTATTTAGCATATTATTAAAGTTAGGCCCTACTTAATAACTATTATGGAACAAAAGGAAAGCAAGTACTCTATACTTTTACAATAGTAAGGGTGGGTACCAACATTGGTGCCAATCATTGAATGAACCAATGTCAGGGGACCTTGATGAGGTTAAATGTCTTAAAGACGAAGTATGCAAACTAAAACTGGTGATAAGTCAACAACAAAGTCGTATTGAAGAGCTAGTGCAAACCACAGAGATGCTAAGACTAGGCCTGACATAGCTAGGTCAATGCCCACTGCACAAATAAACAACTGTGATAAGCATTTCACTGCAGATACTAAACGATGGACCTCTGTCACAGAAATCTCGAGTGAAAATGAGCAGAAATTGGGAGTTGAGAAACAAATTGGGCCTAGGCCCAGCTCATCAAGCTCAAGCATGAACATTAAAATCAGGGCAGATAGTCATGGCCGCTATTTATCTTCCTCATTACAAAAGAGCTAAATTCAAACATCGGCCCAAAAACTGATTACAAAGTTGATTCTATAATTAAGCCTGGAGCTGGGGCAAAAACAGTGACCGAGGGACTTGAATAACCTTCAAACACTTAACGGAACTGATACGCTAATAATAATAGCAGGAACTAATGACATTGGTATAAACCAAAATAACATACGTGACGCTCTCATTAAATTACGTCATAGTCAATACAGCTGCTTGCCTAAAGTAATAGTATCCGAAGTACTGCCCCGTTTCGACTTGTCAACAAAACTGAATTGGACAAAATAAATGACTCAATCTCCAAAGTAAATCATCATATAAATATCTCCTACAAAATACATTAGGAGTTACTGTTCTTTCTGTGAAACCATTCAGAAGAGAGCATTTTACCAAACATGGTTTACATCTAAACCTTGCGGGTAAACAACTATTTGCCAAGATTATAGCTGATGAGATTTGCTCTATCAGAGAAAGGTATAGGTCTAACAAAGAGGACCTTTCTTCTGTACTCCAGCAAACAGGCCTATGATTATGGTAACAAATGTCATGGACACACCAATCAGCGAGTTGGACCATACCCCCTGCCTCAAGCCAATGGTCCCACAAGAGGCCCGAAGCTGCCTACAAGAAATTCACGACACTGCCCATGTACCCGCTACTCAAGAGGAAGCCATTGCAGACCCAGTATCAGCAAACAAGGATGCAGCCCATTCCGCCAGTAAGGAATCGCCTACAGAAAACACAGATACTACTAGCAGTTCTGGAAGAGACCAAATGCCGGATGAATCCCAAATTAAGGAAGTTCTTTAGAAGACTCAAATGAGGATCGGGAAGGTGATAGTAGTATGCTGTTAGGGTTTGATGAGAACGCCGTTTGTAGTGATAGTAAACTGGCTCAAAAAGGATTAAAAGAGGTCATAGACAGGTGGAATGCAGAGATAGTAGAGTTAGAGGAAGATAGAGTTTATGAAGATCCTTTTCGGTTAGTCCAGCAACCATTAAAAAACACTTAGAATTAGAGGAGATGGTAAAGACAAAATATGAAAGTAAAATTAAACATAAAGAAAACATTATGCGAATAGTACACCAAAATATCCAAGGTCTTACACAATCAAAAATTAGAGAGTTAAATATAATTCTAGATACTCAACATAAAAAGAATGAACCTATTGACATAATATGTATATCAGAACACTGGAAACAAATGATGAAATAACTAGTATTACAATTGAAAATTATACCTTGGTTTCTTGTTACTGTAGAAAAACTCATAAGCACGGGGAGTAGCAATCTTTGTTAGCCATAATGGATTCAATATGCTGTATCTAAATCAAGTATCACTCAACACAGTACTGAACTTGATTTTGAATGTGCTTGTATTGAACTAAAAATACAATTAAATAAATGCAAAACATGTAATATTATGGTAGTAGCCATCTACAGATCCCCAACTGGACAAATTCAACACTTTTTAGATAAAACTGAACGTATTTTAACTAAATTACAAAAAACAAATAAACAATATAGTAGTACTAGGAGACTTCAATGTGAATGTCTCAGCTGATAGTAAAGACCCTAATAAAGAAATGCTAGCTAATCTTCTTGACTCTTATAACATGATGCTCACCATAAAAGATACAACTAGAATTGATCCACGGTGGCAAACTTCAACGATCATTGATAATATAGCAACTGACACTACATTACCATTCAACTCCGAGTAATTGACTTTGGAATTGCTGACCCCCCTATGCCCAAGAAATGCAATACAGTATAATTATTATCAGTACCTATACAACCAAAATTATACGTGTTGTAAATGAGAACTCTTTAAATAATCTAGCTGAAAGCTTAGAAGGAGAAAATTGGGAATGTGTAACAGTTTCAGAGACAGCAGATGATAAATATGATGCATTTTCAAATAAATTACTTTACTATTTTAATAAAAATTGCCCACTAAAAACAAATACAAAATAAACCATCCTACAAATTGCAAAATTGATAACTAACGAGTATTAAAGTCTCAAGTGCTAATAAAAGGAGCCTTTTATACATTTAACTCACAGTTCCCAAATGTGCCATCCTAAAACATATATAAATCATATTAAAAATTTACAAAAGAGTTCTTAAAAATGCAAAAAGTAACCAAATAAGAGAAACCATATCAACTTCAGACATAAGTCAAAATCAATTTGGAAATAATAAATGAAGAAATAAATCGTAAGCCAAAAAAGCCTAATGATAATATAACTCTTCTCAACAATAATACATAATTAAAGATCCCAACGTAGTAGCCACAACATTGAATCAAATATTTTACGAGTGAACATCTTACCTGACAAATAATATAAGTACCAGAAAATTTATCCAAATAATCACAAATCATAATTTCCAAACTTACTTATCAAAGTCAAACAAAAGCCCAATTAACTCCCTATATTTGTATGAAACAAACCCTAAAGAAATAAAAGATATTGTACTATAAATTAAAGCCAAAGCACTCTGCAGTATTGATGATTTGTCGATTATAGTTATAAAAAAATGTATAATGAACTAGCTGAACCTTTATCCGACATTTCAATACTTGCTTTGAAGATGGTGTCTTTCCCAAGGCATTAAAAATATCCAAAATTATACCAATATTTAAAAAAGGAAGTAAACTCATTGCAAGTACTATAGACTATATCCATCCTTCAGCTGCCTCAAAAATATTAGAAACTTTGATATTCAATCGTATGATCGCATTCTTCGATGAAAATAATATCATAACAGAGAGACAAAATGGCTTAGACGAGGCAATCAACAAGTGACACAATTAGTAAAATTTCTAAAAAACTATTGTTGAAGCAGTCGACTCAAACATAACCAACATTGGGCATATTTTGTGATCTACAAAAGCGTTTGATTGTGTTGATCACAAAATACTGCTGGACAGTTAGAGTACTATGGTATACGTGGGAATGCATTGAACATTCTTAAGCATCTTACCTGACCGACCGACTACAATGCGTAGTACTGACTGATCTTAAGAAACAACAAATTTACAAACATTAAATCAGAATTTGAAAAGGTTTTGTGGAGTTCCACAAGGATCGATCCTTGGCCCCTATTCTTCATTATCTTTATAACGACCTACCTGACAATATTGATGATGCCGAGTTGTTTGCTTGATGACTTTACTACTAGCGTAACGGCTGCGAATACAGTTTTACTCAAAGAAAAGGGAGAAAAAGACTTACTGAGTCTATTGAATGGTTTACAATGAACAAACTATTGCTTAATTCTCTAAAAACTAACTTTATCCAGTTCCATTCATTCAAAAAAAGAAATCACTAAACTTCATACATTGCCTAGCAAATTCAAATGACAAATCAGTTGTAAACTCAGTTGAACAAACAAACTTTCTAGGTCTAACATAGATAAAAACTTAACATGGCATGCTCAACATTAAGATACTGATAAAAAACTCAGCTCTGCTTGTTTTGCAATTAAAAACATCAAACATATAAGCAATGTATCAACTGCTAAAGTATGCTACTTTTCTCTATTTGAATCACATCTAAGATATGGGATAGAATTTTGGGGAATGTCAACTTCACATTGATAAAGTTTTCATTGTACAAAAACGAGCAATTAGAGCATTATATTCCCTTGGGCAAATGGAGCATTGTAAACCTTACTTTATTGCTCTGAACATTCTTACAGTTCCATGTCTTTACATTCTTAAATCAGTCTTAAGCATTAAGAAAAACATCCAAATCCTTGCAGTTAATGCGAATGTACATACTCACAACCATGGTGGTATATATCTTTAGGTGATTTCACTTGCGTATCCAGCAATGCTTTTTTTTTGTGGTCGCTTAATGCACGCAGTTCAGACGGAATCCGCCAGGATCGCGACGTGTCAGGTGGTAGTCACGTGACGAGAAAGTCGATAAAGAAGTTTTTTCCAAACTTCTTTATCGACTCTAATACCTCGAGAGATGGCGGTGTGTATGCACTTTATTGAAGGCCGTGCATTCAGATCCGTAGGCGGAACATTCGAATTTCGAATTCGAGCCATCTGATTGGTCCCAAGGCCGCCATCTTGTAAGTTCTATGTCACGTGACTACCACCGGACACGTCGCGCATTCTGTCGGCGACCGCCTGCACTGCGTGCATTAAGCGACCACAGAATTCTGGCAGTGAAATCACCTAAAGATATATACCACCATGCTCACAACACAAGGCAAAAACATGATCTCCATCTTAGCCAATGTTCTACAAACCTTGGCCAGAAAAACTCTGATTATATAAATAAAATTCTCTACAACCTTGTTCCAAAAGAAATCAAAGATATACCTCAATACATTAAATTTAAAAATGAGCTGACAAAATTTTTATTACAAAAAGCTTACTACAGTGTAAATGACTTTATCACATCAACTGACCTACCATAATTTTCAATCAGTTGGTTGTTAAATGTTACAATATTTGAAATTTGGAAATTAATGTTCTTATTCATTTCTCTTTATCCAAGTTAATTAACAATGTAATATTGTAAACTTGCACTGTATCATTGGCTTTTGGTAGTTAGCCTATATATTACCTAATATGAGAGACAATGTAATGAAATATGATTATTTGTTAGTGTAGTGTATTTTGTATTATTAGTAGTGTATTTTGTTATTAGTAGATGTACTGTATGTATAGTATTTATACATATACTATTGTGTAAACTTCATTAAGTTTAATAATTGTGTACAACTAAAATGGACTACACGGTGAAAACTGTTGAAACCTGTAACTATTGTTATTTGTTGTTGTCCAAAATAAATTGAAAATAAATACTTCCGTATATTCCGTTATATTGAACAAAAATAAGCCTACAATTTTTATTACCGTATTGTGCCAAATAAAGGCCGACCCCCTAACTTCGGTCATTGAAATTAAAAAAAAAGGAATATTTAACGAAATATTTTTATTTTATTCGTTGTTATTCCTGCGGTCTATTTCCGCGGAGCTTGTGCCGACGTCGTTTTTCCGCGGCCTATTTACGCGGAGCCCGTGATGACATAGCGCTATCTCTACGCGGACCGGTTCTTATCGCCCAGTCATCGGAACGTACAAATCAAATCCGGTCCAGGTTCCAGGTTATAGAATCGGGGCCCAGAGCCCACATTAGCCGCGTTAAATTGTTTGCACCCCCCCCCCCCCCTCAGAATCACGGGCCTTTAAATCCCAGCCCTCCCCCCCCTTGCTTGGGGAGTTAAAACAACACCATTAGTGGTGACGGATGCTTCTTATAAGAATGAATTACTATACTGCAATAGAGAGCCATACAAAAACTTAAATCTCAAAAGAAATTTGTCACCAATCAAAAAACATTCTAAGAAGACTGGTAGGAGAAGAAGTAGGGCCTAAGCCCTACTGGAAAATAGACAAGCACGACATAATAAAAACCAATATACATCTACCAGCCCTCAACATCCCTTAAGGATCGCTCATAGAAAGAATAAATAAAGCTTATTATTATTATTCATTAAGAGAATTCCTTGATGATAATTTCACAATTTACCTTCTTGTTTTCACACTTCTTTCATACCTTTTTTCCCTTCACTTAATGGCTTTGATTTTTTTTTTTAACTATAATAATTTGCGGTATAGTAGGGCTGTGCGAATAATCGACTTTTGAATAATATTCGCGAATAATTTTTTACCTACGGTATATTCAATTCGAAATTCGAATAATAACTATTCAAAATTCAAACTATTTTGGCTTTTGTGAGTCTCGCGGTTATTACCGCGCATCTATTAAAAAGACCGCTTAAATTGCAAGTACGTAGTTTGAATTTTCGCCGCTAGAGAGCAAGAAGTTCACATTTTCATCGACAGAGCGCTAGTGACAAATCAAAAATATTATTTGACTTTCGTGGCGAGTAGGCCTACAACTACAACAAACACAACAGCTGCTGTGTGACCATTTCCGGCGATTTCAGATTTTTATTGTTTCGTTCGTAATTTTATTTAATAAATATGGATAGTAGTGTTATTTCCGTCATCATTCAAAAAAATTCAAAGATAAAATTATTCGATATTCAAACTTTTCTAGTTAAGGTGTCTCTTTCAAGCTAAAATTTGACAAAAATGTAATGGTTTCGTGCTCCCGTGATAACATCGAAATGGCTGGACCGAAAATTATGCAATTTTGGGAGAAGTTAGATAATTGAATAATGTTTGCAACGTATTGATCAGAATGTACTTTTTTTCACCCGATTTCTGCCAAAAAAATCAAGAAAATACGTAAAAATTGGAAAAATTTGACGTACTTCTTGATTTTTTTGGTGAAAAATGGGGGAAAAAAAGTACATTCTGATCAATACGTTGCAAACATTATGCAATTATCTAACTTCTCCCAAAATCGCATAATTTTCGGTCCAGCCATTTCGATGTTATCATGGGAGCACGGAAGGTCTGCAAGCGGTTGAAAAATGTGATTCCGCCTCCGACCGGTGGCGCTCTCTGCAGTTTTATGTTTCAAGTCGGGTATAGGGCGTGGTTTAAACAATCCCCATGCCGAGAGGCCATTATTGTACACTCAGTGTCATATTGTGAAGGATTAACGAGTAATTTTAATACTATATTATATTACTATGATTTCTTGGTACTTTTGGAGTTGATCTTGATGCTAACTGTCTCTTTGAATGTATTGGACATGATCATGATTTATCAAGATCATAACAATTCAAAATTTCCATATCTACCTAGGCTTCGATCTAATTACCGGTATTATTTATAGGAGTCTTACGCTTCGGATCTGTTGTCGCAGCCGCGGACAGCCTTGATCATTAAGGAAGTAATTTTATTTATCCAGCATGCATTTTATTTCATTTATAATATAAGATGCCATTCATGGTGGTTCACACATAGTGCGCAGGTATGATAAGCATATTATGGCACCAAAGGGACGCGGGTTCGATGCCATTATAAGTAATAATCTAACGTAGATCTACTCTCCATTCCACCATATCCACTCATCGTCTTGAGTTGCATTGGATCATCTATTTAGAACCACAAACATCTACCTCATAAGACGGTGTACGAACTGGATATGTTTGGTATATTAACTGAGTTCATTAACTGATTAGAAAATATTGATTTTTTTCTTCACCTAGCGCTTGCTTTGGCATTATAAATTTTGTTGTTTTATTATCCCGTTCGGTGGGAGACTATGTTGACGACGAGTGGTGGTGGTGGTGGTGAAGGTGAAAATAAAATATGTGGGGAAATCCTTGGCGCCTTTGACGCTAACAAGAATATTGAGAATAAATAAATGAAGACATGTGTTTATCGTCAAGCAACCAGTTCCCCTCACACTCCGCGTATCACTCTCGCAAACATCAACAACCATCTATTCTCCAGTAGATAACGAGCCACTCACTTGAGATACATTTGTGAGACGTAATAGCATTCAATGATATGGTCTCGATCAAAACAGTTATAGTTATCTTGTAACTGTGGCAAACTTAATTTCAGGTTTTAAATTTGTAATTTATCTCGATTAATGGGAGTGTGATATTATGTAAACGAAATTCGAAGTATTTTTTTATTAACAATAACATGGCATCTTATAATCGTGCATGTCTATAGTGCGTATTATCTATTGATTATTATAATATTCATAGTATTGTTATAAGCCCGTAGAAACCCAATACATGCATACATGAAAAACCCTCTTATACCAAAAATTCGAAGTCTCTAAGTGTAGTGTTCAGTTTTCCTTTCCTTCTCAGGATCACCAAGTATGTGAACTTTTTGACGGAAGGTGAATGAGATATTGACATTTTCATTCTAATTATTCAACTTATGTCCGAACTCCGAATATTATTACAATGACGACGTCGGAGTGATGTTTTTTCGGTAGCGGGAGTCGAACTCAATACACGCACTTGCATTTGACCTTGAATGAGTGTTGTGCGAGGCCAACACAGATAACCGTTTCCCGCGCTGTAATGTAATACTTTGGGTCGCACCAATAAGTGAATCACACAGTCGCACCGTCGCACTGACGTCCTCCTAAACACATTCTTGAGATAACTTGCCTTGTTGATGTCAAAATTGTGTTATTTCCATTTTTCCGTTTTAAACCTTGGCCATGATATGATTTTTAATTTAAATTTTTTAAGTTTATTAGTAATTGCATATGTTACAATTTTATTGATGACCTTCCTTCAATCAGTCACATAAGTAAAAATATTGTCATATTGCTTAATTATTTCGTCATTTGTTCCTCTCCTTATCCATCATTTACGCTTCAACGATGACGCAGATGTAGAAAATGTGTGGATTTTTTTATTTTTTTATTTTTGGATTGATTTCCATAAAAGTGCAATCTTGATTCCAATATCGGATATAGTATGATACAAATGTAATTAAATCGAGCGGCCAACAAGCCATCATCAAGCAATTCAATATGGAAATTGGCTATGTTTCGATTCGAATGCAAATCTTTCCCTAGTTACGTTCATCGAGTAATACATTAAATAATTATTATGACTGGAATTGTGTTATGAAGACTCCAATATTACAATCTTGAGAAAATAGCTCGTGTTATGTTTATATTTTGTATAATAGTATGTGTGTTTATGTTTCGTTTGCTCTCTACCGGACAAACGACTGTTGTGGAATTTTCACGATGTATATAACTAGGAAAACGCTAAAGTCCCGCCGCGTTGATGGATGAGCTTTTTAAAGTTTTTAGTTTGCGTGGGATATCTTTACTTTTGCAAGTGCTTTGTTTTGCTGCCTACGCATTGTAGGTGATTGTTGTCAAGTTTCTTTTGTTTCTTGTTAATTGGTATTATTTACCGTAAAAAACTTATATTAAAAGCTTTATTTCTATGAATTCTGACTAGCTTTTTCAACTTTTTCTTTCAAAAGGTACTACATCACCATAACCTTAATGTTCATGTATAATATGAACGTTGTAGCCCCACCCGTTTGGTCAGAATTGGCCCAAATGGCAAGAAAATATCGTACAAAAAATCAAAAAACTTATATTAAAAGCTTTATTTCTATATATTCTAGCTAACTTTTTCAACTTTTTCTTTCAGAAAGCAATACATCACCATTACCTTAATGTCCATGTGAAATATGAACGTTGTAGCCCCACCCGTTTGGTCAGAATCGGCCAAATGTCACGAAAATATCGCACTAAAAATCGAAAAAAATCGTAAAAGTACTATATTTATGAGAAATATTTCTTCGATTGAACCCAAAAACGTAGCAAGTCTAAGTTCAGGGATTTCGAAGGTCCCCTCAAATTTTCATCAAGATCGGATATGCCGTTTGCCCGGTAGAGAGCGAACAAACAGACGGAAAAACAAACAAAAAAACAAAAAAACACCCGAGCTAAATTTTTTGGGGGGTCGGTGAAATTGAAGTCTTCGCTTCGCTCATCCAATTATACTAGGAAAACGCTAAAGTCCCGCCGCGTTGATGGATGAGCTTTTGAAAGTTTTTAGTTTGCGTGGGATATCTTTACTTTTTCATGTGCTTTGTTTTGTAGCCTACGCATTGTAGGTGATTGTTGTCAAGTTTCTTTTGTTTCTTGTCAATTGGTATTATTTATCGTAAAAAACTTATATTAAAAGCTTTATTTCTATGGATTCTGGCTAACTTTTCAACTTTTTCCTTCAAAAGGTACTACATCACCATAACCTTAATGTCCATGTATAATATGAACATTGTAGCCCAACCCGTTTGGTCAGAATTGGCCCAAATGGCACGAAAATATCGCACAAAAAACTTATATTAAAAGCTTTATTTCTGTAGATTCTAGCCAACTTTTTCAACTTTTCTTTCAAAATGTACTACATCACATAACCTTAATGTCCATGTATAATATGAACGTTGTAGCTCCACCCGTTTGGTCAGAATTGGCCCAAATAGCACGAAAATATCTCACAAAAAATCGAAAAAAATCGTAAAAGTACGATATTCATGAGAATTATTTCTTCGATTGTACCCAAAAACGTGGCAAGTCTAAGTTCAGAGATTTCAAAGGTCCTCTCAAATTTTCATCAAGATCGCATATGCCGTTTGCCCGGTAGAGAGCGAACAAACAGACAAAAAAACAAACAAAAAAAAACAAAAAACATTGGAGCTAAATTTTTTGGGGGTCAGTGAAATTGAAGTCTTCGCTTCACTCGCTTCGCTCGCTACGCTCATCCAATAATGTTTGCAACGTTTTGAACAGAACGTTAATTGTTTCCCCCATTTTCTGCCAAAAAAAAAACAAGAAAATATGTGAAAATACGTAACATTTATAAAAGTTGTCGTATTTCTTGATTTTTTGTGGAAAATTTTGAAATAATTAGCATTCTGTTCAATATGTTCAAACACTATACAATTATCTAACTACTACCAAAATTGCATAAATTTTCGGACCAATACATTTCGATGTTATCATGGTAGCACTGAAGGTCTGCAAGCGGTTGAAAAATGCGATTTTGCCTCCGACCGGTGGCGCATATATTATTCTATATCTATGATCGAGTACTTGGTCTCTTTGGCATATCAGCTACGTTTATTGACTGATACGATTAAATGACTGTGCACTTGTTTATTATCTTCACCTACTGTTTTGAGTTGGTAATGTAAGGTGAAATTATGCAATTTTGGGAGAAGTTAGCTATTGTATAATGTAGCAACGTTTTGAACAGAACGTTAATTGTTTCCCCCATTTTCTGCAAAAAAGAAGAAAATACGTAAAAATACCTAAAATTTATAAAATTTGTCGTATTTCTTGATTTTTTGGTGGAAAACTGTAAAAAAATTAGCATTCTGTTCAATATGTTGCAAACATTATACAATTATCTAACTTCTCCCAAAATTGCATAATTTTCGGGCCAGTCATTTCGATGTTATCATGGGAGCACTGAAGGTCTGCAAGCGGTTGAAAAATGCGATTCTGCCTCCGACCGGTGGCGCATATATTATTCTTTATCTATGATCGAGTACTTGGTCTCTTTGGCATATCAGCTACGTTTATTGACTGATACGATTAAATGACTGTGCACTTGTTTATTATCTTCACCTACTGTTTTGAGTTTGGTAAGGTAAGGTGAAATTATGCAATTTTGGGAGAAGTTAGATAATTGTATAATGTTTGCAACGTTTTGAACAGAACGTTAATTGTTTCCCCCATTTTCTGCCAAAAAAAAGAAGAAGAAAATACGTAAAAATACCTAAAATTTATAAAATTTGTCGTATTTCTTGATTTTTTGGGTCGAAAACTGTAAAAAAAATTAGCATTCTGTTCAATATGTTGCAAACATTATACAATTATCTAACTTCTCCCAAAATTGCATAATTTTCGGGCCAGTCATTTCGATGTTATCATGGGAGCACTGAAGGTCTGCAAGCGGTTGAAAAATGTGATTCTGCCTCCGACCGGTGGCGCATATATTATTCTATATCTATGATCGAGTACTTGGTCTCTTTGGCATATCAACTACGTTTACTGACTGATACGATTAAATGACTGTGCACTTGTTTATTATCTTCACCTACTGTTTTGAGTTTGGTAAGGTAAGGTAAAATTATGCAATTTTGGGAGAAGTTAGATAATTGTATAATGTTTGCAACGTTTTGAACAGAACGTTAATTGTTTCCCCCATTTTCTGCAAAAAAAAACAAGAAAATACTACTAATAATAAAATTATTAACCACAATGTAAGAAGCGGGAAACAAAACATATCTTATGATTGCAAAATGAATTGAATTCGATAGTTCCTAGCACTGCTTATCTTCACCTTGACATGGATGCCACCATTCCACTTGTGTCTCCACGTTTCCTTCATTCGTAATTCAACAATAAGTCGCTCAAGACAAACGCAGTACCAGGTTTCATTTTTTTAGTTTTTATTCGTTGTTTTATTAATTGCCTACTCGTATTTTCAGAATAACGAATAATAGTGTCCTAATAATATGTGTAATAAAATAATCATATTCTATTGGGAATGAGAGATTAAAGACGTGCAATATAATAAAATACCGTAGACAATCGCGAAGTGATTGTGTTTGAAACAACTAACAAGCTACAATTCACTCATGTAACTGCGTGCGGGGTCTATGCGCAGTGGGACCCGCTCAGTCATGTCAGCGAGTGCACAGCGTAACACGTATCTCGGGTGACTGTGAATCATATAGCTCGCCTGCGCTGTTATTGGCTCAAAAATCATGATTGGAATATCGCTAGTCCTGCCTTTTGAGTCCGGTAAAGCATGCTCTTTCTCTCTCTACGTAAATTCCCACGGGTTAAAACAGCACTCTTAAAAACAATTCTAAACTAGGGAAACGCCAAAGTCGTTGTTAAACGAGTGAGTGAGCCATGTGTTGAGTACCGGTTACATTACTTTTCTTCCCCCTACGTTAGGCCTACCTAACCTACCATAGCCTAGAGAGGCGCATTGGTCTTACAGTTGACGCGCCCGTATACCTACTAAACTTAAAAAAAAACATTATTTATACGAATATAAATATCAAACATAAATGCAAATGTTCCCGGGTACTCACCACATGACTCGCTCACTCGTCTAACAACGACTTTGGCGTTTCCCAAGTCTAGTTGGCTAAAAACGCCCTTAAGGCCGCTTTACACGGAGAAGTTGAAAAAGTAAAAAGTAAAAAGTGAAAAGAACGAGTAGGAAGAGAAAAAGAAATCCCCTGGAAAGATTTTGTAATTCCTAAATTGTATTTAAAAAATTATTAAACATGTTTTGAAATGCATATAACGCAGTGTAGTCTATCATCTGTGACAATACTATGGAAAACATAGCCAGTACGAAATACGTGAAAATATTGCAAGGTTTACTCAATCTACGAGCAGAATTTGGGGGTACCTTGACGTCCAACATTCGACAGACCTTGCATGGGCACGGCATTTCACGGCCAGGCGAAAAACAAACAAAAAATATATTTTCAAATCTAAAACATTGTCGTTAAATAAATTCTAAACATTGGAAGTCTATTTTTCAGTTTATCATTTTTTGTAGGTTTTAATCGCAATGAATCTTGCTGATTTTGTTAGCAGTTCTCAATAAACTCGTACCGGATGTCTGTTTAAAATTTTAGCGCAATCTGTTCAGCGATTCGGCTGATTTTCAACGTACACACACACACACACACACGCACGCACGCAGAAAAACAATTAGGGCCGTTTAAGTCGAATGGAAATCACTACGTTCGCTACGCTCACTCGTTCAATCATTAAAGTTTGATGTAAAAAATAAAATTGATTTCCCTTAAACTTAATTGATTTTTTAACCCTTCAACTTGATTTGTTAATACATTTGTTAGTCATATTTTGTATGTATTTGCATGTATTATATGTGTATTATGCCCCATATATGTATACAATGTACACGTCAAGTGGACTACAATAAAACAAAACGGATATAAAAGATAATCTCCAGGAACTAGGGTTGCAGTTCGATGTTAAAATCGTGATCAATGATCATTGATCGGAGGCATGGAATCGATAATCATATCAAAATATATCAATATCATAGACCCAAATCGATTATCGTATCGAATTCCAAATTGATCTTAGGAAGCAGGAAAATAGCAAAATTGTAATACTAATACAAGACATCACCCATATCGGTCATTTGTCGGACTAAATCCGACAAGGGTGTTTTGCATACTATACTACAACCCATTATTTTTTAATTTTAATTTTTGAAAAACATTTAGTTTTTTTAATGACATGTTTTATATATTGCCCACTTATTTAAGTGTTTCAATGTTTCCACCACTTTCTAAATAATTTAAAAAAAACATTAGAAATGATGTCAAATGATAATTAGAAATGTGTAAAAAACTAAAACTGATGACTTAGTAATTAAATTTCGATTACGCAGCCTTTATTTTTATTTGAATTCGAGGACTAGGGTCTGCTTGGCATGATAAAGCGTGCTGTGCTATCAGTTGGCAGCAGGCCAGCTACGGCGCTTCTCATTTCACTTTTACGTAATGCAGCAGAAGGAACTACGCTGTAGTCGTCAACTCAACCTTCATAAAACATACACGACGTGGCCCAGTTTCGTTCTCCATAAACAGCACAACAAGAAATAATCTTCATATATAAACTCAGGACTAGATTAAATAAAACTCGTGATTTTTGGTCCCTTGGTTTACTGTATACTAGGATGTATTGGACACAACCAAGCAGGTAAGCCTAGGTTTAACGAGGTGGACAGTATAGTAAATCATAGAGCCGCGGTGGGACAGCTTTCAGTGCTGCCAAACTGTTACAAATCAAATTAGACTTTGTCCCTGTGACGACGCTACGGACAGCACTAGGGCCTATCTAGATGTAAAATAAAATAATACTTTTAATATCTTTGGACATAGTTTCAATCAAGCTCCTTGACAACATTTCGAGTATAACATGCTCCCGAGTTTTGATTTAGAGGGCTGACGTTTTGTTTTGTTAAGGCATTCTGTCAACTGAACCAACTTAATATGTCCAGGTATTTATCTATAGTAATTAGACGACTCGTGCATATTTACACTCTACAAACGTTTAGTTTAGTAGGCCTACCTATAAAATGCCTAGGCCCAGTCTTGGAATTTTAAATAGCTAGCATTTCACTATAGTAGACCCCAATTTTCATATAAAGCTGAAACTAGGCACTCTACTGATTTTGTTCTGATGACAGTCAACAACACCAAGGCAACACTCACTGCCATCACACTCACATAAAATGTAATTTTAATATTCACATGGCAGTGGCATCACAGGGTCAATGTAAGTTCTATTAATAACAAGAATATATGATGGTTGGCCACTCTACGGTTTACTATAATGATCCAGCTTGTTGTTTACGTTCATCTGCTGGTAGGGCCTTAAAAAAAGGCAATTTGAAAAAGCTCGCCTCGAAAATCAAGCTTTTTTAAAATAATCAGCTCGGCTTGACTTTAAAATCCTAGGCTCGCACACCCCTGGATTTAGGCTATGCCAGAAAGCATACAATTCAATAACATTATCATTATTGATTACTGCAATGTTATTTAAATACAATTACATAATATCAAGCAATACTTACTAGCCTGAGGAATTTAATGGAGCGAATTGGAGAAAGAAGATAAAGTGGTTCGGACATGTCAAAAGGATGGAAATTTCGAGATTACCGAGAAGGATGATGGAATTGGAAATTCCAGGTAGGAGATCAAGGGGCAGACCACGACAACAATGGCAGAATAGTGTGAGAAAATATGTAGAACAGCGTGGAGGAGACTGGAATGTGGTGGAAGAAGAGGAGTGGTGGCAGGATAGAAGATGGAGAGGCCTGTCTTCAATGCCGACCCAATACAGAGTTGGACGTGATAACAGATAATGATGATGATGACTTACTAGCCTCCCAATTATTGTGTGCATTTGTATTAAAAATTGAAAATGTGTAACTTGATAAGAACCCTTCTCACGTACCAGTCTCGGTCTCCACATGAAATGAGAGTGTGTTCATCTTGGAAGGCAAGACACATGACAGAACTGAGGGTGCCAGCAGGGAAGTACCTAGTCTTCGAGCGGGGGCCACCTGGAGGGAGACAAGAACATTTTAGTTGTGATGCCAGTTCAGTTATTTACCAGACCGAAGAGATTTGATTGATGTGAAACTTCAAACTTTACATGGTTGTCAAGGGAGGTTAAACCGGTAGGCCTACACTCGATTAGGAAAACTAGACTGCTGTGTGACAGATTTCACAAATTGTCAATTATTTAATCATACACTAACAAATATTGAAGGTAGAAAACAAAAAATTGTGCCCGTTTTGGCTTCGTGCTCATGCAATGCAACAAATGTTTCGGAATACATGGTAGTACATTAAAATTCATGCAAGTACACTATTACTTTAAAAATGGTTTAAGCCACTTAGGTAGGCTGCTCGTAAAGTGTCTCACTAGGTACAGTATTAGTAGTTTTAGGGCGCTTTAACGGCAAAGATTATTCGCGCACCACTAGGTATAGGGTACACGTACACTACAGTGACAGGGACTGGGGCACACTGGGATACTTTGACTTTTAAAAGACAAAATGTACACGGTACATATTGATTGAAGATGAATACACATTACACAGGTCTAGTTGAATACATGACGTAGGCCTACGTAATAAGTTAATAACTGCATAGTAGTTTTATATTTTTAAAGCATAATTAGGTAGTACAGGCAATACAATAACTACATACATATTATTACTCACACAAACTTTTTTGGTGGATTTCAGCACCAAAGCTGGCCATATATTCTGCGTGGCCATGCAAGATGGGAGGCCATGTTGGAGGCAATGAAGTTATTTTGCTTTGTTGTTACCTAATCAATCACGTTTAGATTATTACAATAGGGAACACTCCTCAAATTTACTTTTAATATATTCGTAACGCAGTTACTGAAAAAAAGAGGATTCCCAAAAAAAGACCGTTGAAAAATGTTTTTTACTTGGTTTTATGAGGGTGTGAATATTATTCGCGTTTAAATTCCGCGCGTAAACAGGCCTAGCTGACTGTGATGTCACAAATAAGTATCGTTTCGTCAGTCTGCCGGTAGGGTTTCCACCACCTGGCAAATTCATTGGTTCCTAGACAATTCCTAGCAAAATCCTAGCAAAGGCATTGGGCCCAAGGTCTTGGTTACCATGACAACCAGAATCGATAAAGAAGGTTCCCCGGTTTAGAGTCGGTAATCAACCCATGGATCAAACAAAGTACAATGTTGAATAAACAAATTTGCAGATAAGTAAGGTATTATTCGTTGACAATGCATGTTATAATGTGTATAAATTTTTATATTTTACATTATCATTATTAGGTGTAGGCTCATGCCTCAGGCAAACTATTAGAATATATTAAATTGCTTGACATGGATTTGACTACATTCAGTTCCAGGTTCTCTAGTCCACTGAATTTCCTAGCGGACATTCAGGGAACCTCCGGCGAGCATGTGGTGCAGCGCGCGCGGAGATCTATTCAACTATTACTTTCTTATGACGTCACGCAATGTCCGGAGAGTTTTAGTCCCGCTTCGCCACTAGCCAATTTAAAACCGTCATAAATATGCCAAAAATCGTTAGTTTTTTAAATAAATTTATGTTTGTGAGTATTTCTTATTATTTTTTATGTT
This sequence comes from Sweltsa coloradensis, assembly GCA_024449915.1. NCBI lineage: Eukaryota > Metazoa > Arthropoda > Insecta > Plecoptera > Chloroperlidae > Sweltsa > Sweltsa coloradensis. The sequence continues at coordinate 31,116 of JAMZAV010004127.1, forward strand.
AATTACAATTAAGTCGCATAATAGAGTTGAGGAGCATTCCCTATTATTAATTCCTAACAACAGGTTGTCATCAACCCACAAGTGTTAGGAAACTAAATGTAAACAATTAAAAATACAATTGAAAACAATACAAATACATTATACAAATCATTAAATATATTAAGGCTGGGCATCGATGTTAAATAGCAACATTGTCATCGAAGTCAAATAATCGATGTCACAATCGTGATGTCAAAATTGAAAAAAATCAGATTTTTTCTAAAAAAAAAAAAAAACAAAAAAACTTTCATATCGATAATTGCGCCGAAATGAGAATAAAATCGACATAAAAAAATAAACGATTCTATCACTTTTTTATTTACTTATTTCAAAGCATACAAACAAAAAAACCATAAGTCTGCATAGCAGACGGGTAATGTAACTGTCAACAGCGTACAATAAAAATGAGTTAAGTAAAACCCACAACAAACATTCAACCATTTCGTATTACGATATACTATCAACATAAAACTCGCTTTTCTTGCATTTGCGTCAACTTCTCGATGCCTCGATGCCCCTCCCACAAGGGAGTGAGAGAGAGAGAGAGAGAGCGCGAGAGTCTAGTGCCTTGCCTCGAATGGCGTGGCGTGTTGGCGGGTGGGGAGAGGGGAGTGGTCCGCCGTTGCTAGGCAATAGATAGATACAAGGCTGCTCTAGCGCTCAGAGGCGGGCCACTCAAACTTCGCGAGCGAAGTGTTTACGTAACTGTTGACGGGTAGGCCTACCTCAAATTGTGACGTAACACTTGTAATTAGAAATTATCGCGTTAAAATGAATTTTCAGATGTTTTAAGTGGGAATTGCAAAATTTAATTTTTTTTGGGTTTTACATAAATTAATTAACAAAAAAACATTGATTTCCACACAAAAAACTGACGTCGAAATATGCTCCCGAAATCGATAAAACATCGATTAATCGATGTCGATGCCAAGCCTTAAAATATATGATTAAGTACTAAGTATATTATACTAATACAATTTATACAACAAATACAATAAAAAAAACTTGAATAACAAAAGTATAAATATATTTTAAAAATGGCTGAAAAACCAAGATGAATGAAGAAAAAAATGAGAATTATAAAAATACAAAACTGGTGAATAAATCTTGTAAAGAGATAACATGCATGTGATTTACATTGAGCAACTCAAATTTATAGGAATAAAATATTATTAAGAAGTTCTATAATGTTTTATTTGCACACTAACTACAAAGAGTAGCCTCGAGTCAAAATCTTATTGCGACATTCACGTAAGCCTCTAGGCCTCATGATACCAGGTCAGAAATTAATAATTTTGTTAAAATTAAAAAATATGGACTTTCTGGAAAAGTTACAAAAATTGCAATACGTATAGGCATGTATAAAGCAGTCACGTACTTTTGGTAGGGATGGAAAAATGTTAAAAAAAATTCTTGCGGAGACAACATGCGCTAAGTCGCCAGCGAGATTAGTCATTGAGTGTTAATGTAATTGCTTTGTTATGATTCAATCCATCAGACCACGTGTTCTAGTGTTCCGATTTATTTTGAATGCAGTAGTAAAATAAAACCTCTTGTGTTGTTTGCATAGTTACACGCAAACATTGTAGCTGAGTAATGACCTTGCTTTCTTGTGAAATTTGACAACTAGACATGATGAAAATATGTGTTTTCACACGTTGACGTGGCCCAGTTTCTTTCTCCATGAACAGCACAACACAAAATAATCTTGGTATATAAACTCACGACTAGATTAAAGCTCGTGATTTTTAAGCACCTTGGTTTACTGTATACCAAGATGTAGTGGACACAACCAAGCAGGTAAGCCTAAACCTACGGGTTCATCAACAGGTAGGGCCTTTTTGGTAAATTAAAGGAATTTTGAAAAAACTCAGTTCAACTCGAAAATCAAGCATCTTTTTTCAATACTCGGCTTGGCTTGACTTAAAAATCTTAGGCTTGCACACCCCTACTCAAATTTGATCTTTCAAATCTAAGTGTAAGGATATGTGAATTCTAATGCAAAACAATATGTATTTCCAAAAAAAGAAATCTGCACATAGTGTGTGAGAAAGGGTCAGAAACTTAGCACTTAAAAGGTTAAAATAAGAAATAAATTTAAATTTTACAATCAATATAAATTGAATATCATGGACCATGGTCAGTGAAACCAAACACTAACTAAAAACAATGACTAGTGCGGAAATATTACAATTAAAAAAGTATTTCTTATGAGAACAGTGAATGTCCAATAACTACATTTTAACAAACACTGTAGCATGCACGGCGCATATCTGAACTCATTCTACCTGCTTGCACCATAACCTGGTGAGCATCTTCGATCACTAGGTCGGGGTTGTCACTGGACACTCTGATGTCCCAGGTTGCAATCCGACCGTCGCGTCCGCCGGTTGCAAACACCTGCTTGTTGGGGCTGAAGTCCACTGCCTTGATGCTCCCTGAAGGATCAATCATAATTATAAGAAAGTACTGGGAAAGGACATAATAAATCACAATTATTTACTGCATCAAATAAATTATGAAGCCCTATAATGACACTAATTATGAAAATAATTGAATAGGTACCTGAATGGAAAAATGTTGTAACCAACAAAACACTTGCTCCGAGATATTGCCAAAAGATAATTTAACACCAAATAAATGAATAATTTATATTTATTGTCACATGGATTAAATAGGCCTACTTTATGAGTTATGTGCTGTGCCCAATTGGCATAGCATAAGCATAGCGTAACGCAAGTGTAGCATAGGAAATAAACAAATACAACTAGCTGCTTGTACACAATAGGGAATGTGCACCAAGTCCAATTGACGTGGGTGTAAGAAATGGATAGAAAACCACTTGAAAACACCAAAACTGCAATTAAAACCAATTTAAAGTAGTAAATATTTTAAATTCTATTGGAAGGCACAAAGTTTGTAGGTAGTATTTTATTTCCCGCGCAAACAGCACGTGACGTCGAGATCTGGGTCTAGAGCACGCTAGAGCATTGTTGACCAATGCCCAAAGCTGTTTAATGTCTTTGGATCAATGAATAAACTACTGCCTTCTAGATAACACAGTTAATATCACTGTTTTCCATCACCTTATTGGCCGATTCGTAACAAAAGCTGATAGTGAAGTAATGGCTCGTTTTCCCCACCATTATTTATAAATGAAAATCTTATTCAAATAATAAAAAAACATGATTAACCTTTTCAGAATGAAGTCCTTAATGTAGTAGAGTGATAAAAAAGTTAAGGAACATTCCCTATTGGCGTAAGCATAGCGTAGGCGTGCAAATGCAGCATATTTCATTTGTAATTACTAATAACACTATTTAAGTGAAGGCTTCAGGTAAGTTTTGTATTTAAATGAACCCCCAGATATTTGCAAATGTCCATGTACAAAAGGATAATGCCATCAATAACAGTATCAATAGCAGTAGGCCTACCTATTACACAACATCCATCGAAGTCATCATGAATATTTGATCGAAACAAATGCACAAGCCCTACTGATGTGAAAAAGTCTGCGTAATGTTTTCGGTCAGTGTTAAATGTTTATAAATACTGATTTAGGCCCATTAGCTTATTGCTTATAGCGTTCTAGTATGCAGGCGCACATATATCTTTTAGTAGAAGAGCCATTCCAAACACAAACATAAATGATAAAATAATGCCCATCAACAGCATATTTGACAAAAAGACAAGCCAAAGAACATACTGACATCGGCAGCGAATACTGAATACTATCTTTCGACTGGGTGTTTGTTTGTGAATACAGACAGTAAGTGTTCATATCAAAGTGTAATTTACACTTTGTTGGTTTAGATCTCGTCTGAGCACGAGAATGAATGAGCACAGACAGGACACTATCAAAAAACTAGACCTGAAACTGGTGGCCCAACACGCAGGCACCCACAACAGTGACTTTAACAACTGTTACACCACAAGGGTAGTGAGTCGTTGCCCCTATCATGCAATGAGGAACACCTGAGACAATGGGAATTGGCGCACCAAATCATCACCAGCTCGCGCCAAAAGCCTAACCTCAATCTGAGGTAGACCTCCCACCTGCACACCGCCACCTACTCACCCCAACAGCGCCTTGTAATATAACTGTAAATAATGTTTACTTTAAATGTTAGTTTTTGTTTGTTTGTTAGTTGTTAGTTCTTCTCCAACGATCGGTGACCAAGTTTGTCGAAACGTTTGACATTTGTTTTGTTAATTGTAAATACTAAATAAATATTTGTGCACCTTGTCTCGAGCAGCTACCTACATCCTTTAAGGTAACTGTTGGTCTCCTCTTGCCTTTCCCCAACCACAAACACTGTAATTTACACTTGTGATGAAAAACACATATTATACTTGAACACATATACTACATGTCATCTCCCCTCGCCTCTTTAAATGTAATACTGACTCAGCTTGCCGCAACACTTTGATCTCTACAGGCTACCGGAGTTAGAGTCCAAGCTTGAGTTGTGCGCTGTTGCCAGAACTGCGTACAGCCAACAACAAAGTCAGTTTCATTACACGTTTAACAATTAATTTAGGGTTACGATTATTTTTGGTTAACAATTTGCAGTAAATGTAATCTGCTTAGGGAAATACACCTTACAGTTACACAGGCAAACAATCACTTTAAGAATTCCAAATTGAGTTCCCACTACAGTAGGCCTACTGTATATTTTGTTTTATCTGAACTAAATAAGCTAATCTACATCGACCTATTGTACCTGAATGTCCCATAAAAATCCTTATGCCAAGCAGTGGCTCTCCATTGGACGACTGCCGCATGATGTCGCGTAGCATCGCTGAATTGTCACCAGAGACACTAACAAGTTTCAACTCTCCTGGCATCCATGCCAGGTCGTACACCGTGTTCCTGTGTTTGAATCCTAAGACAGTGTAATCACATGAATAAGGTAATACATAGATGCAGATATAGGCTATTTGTAGTTCAAATATATTTACAGTACATCAATGTAGTACTCGGTTTTTCGGTTATAATGACACGTATATTTTCGTTGGGCCGACGTTTCGAGGAGATTTCACACATCATCTTCAGGGCCAATACAACTTAAAATATTAAAAACGAAAACTAGGCCTACATCCATTGCCGTTTCCTGCTTCTGGCAGGGTCAACTTGGGTTTAGCAAACAAATTTTTCCACTTCATTCTCCCACAATTGTATCTCTTCCACATCTTCCAAGCTCTCTCCTCTTGCCTCCAAGTCTCCTGCTACAATGGCTTTCCATCTCTTCCTTGGAAATACCAACTTCTTCCTTCTTCAATCCTTCTTTCATACATTTTCTTGGGCATCCTATTTTTCCCCATTTGTTTTATATGTCCATATCACCTCAACCTTCCTATCACTTAACTTCTCTAAACCTAGCATTTCTCTAATGTCCGTGTTTCTTATTCTATCCCTTCTCGTCTTACCCACTGTGCTCCTCAGGGATCTCATCTCGGCCGCCTGCATCCGACTCTCCTCTCGATCTCCCATTGTCCAGGTTTCTGCTACATACGTGAGGATTGGTATGAAATAGGTTTTATATAATGTCATCTTACACTGAAGAGGTAGGCCTACGTATTTTTCTATCCCACACCAGGCTTTTCACACACTGGTAGCAGTTACCGGTTACCCTACTCTACTGGTATTGATAAATACAGAACGTTTTAAATGAGTTTTTACTTTTTAATATTTTAAGTTGTATTGGCCCTGAAGATGATGAGTGAAATCTCATCGAAACGTCGGCCCAACAAAAATATACGTGGCATTATAACCGAAAAACCGAGTAGGCCTACATTAATCCATATCGGACGCGAAAATCTACAAAAACATATAGGCCAATATTAGTTCTAGTGTGAAAAATGCCTATTGGCTAGTTAGATTGGAGAAGGGTTGACAGGTTGGGAAAGCAAAGAGAACATAAAGTTGTCATCAGCAGGTGAAAAGTTTTGTCACCCCCAGCCCTTCAGGCTGGGATTTATGTTCTCTTTGCTTTCCCAACCTGTCAACCCTTCACCAATCTTATGAAAACAGAATTATAATAGTTAGTACTTAAGACACTAAAAAAAAGTGACTACCCCGGGGATCGAACCCGGGACCTTGACTGTCCGCACCATGCTCTTACCAACTGAGCTATGCAGACACCAATTTAATTGTCTTATTCTTAGTCTGTTTTATACATTGTTTCCAACGTGTGTAGAGCAGATTGGACTGCTTTTTATACTACAATTGTACGAAATTAACTGGAGAAATACAAACCACCTCTATAGGCCTAGCCCTAGAGTTGGCTAACCGGGTTCGATCCCCGGTGTAGTCACTTTTGTAATTTCTGTATGTATGTATGTATGTATATATATATATATTAGGGATGACATCGGGTACTCGGGTACCCGACTCCTACCCGACTCCTGTCGGAGTCGACTCCATTTTCAAGGAGTCGGGTAAATTTTTTTTTTTTTTTTAATGATAAATTGAATGAGATTGCACTTGTTGTCTCGTTAGTCGTTATCTTATCTCAAAACGTAAACATAACAAATCAGCGAGAGTCTTGGCCGGGCCAAGAGACAAGCAAGCTAGTGATAAGTAGCGGGTGGAGGGGGGGGGGGGAATGGCCGGACAGCGTTGTGCAACCCCACTGAAAATCAGTTATATAACTGAGTGGGTAGACTCATACAATTTATTTATTTATTTAACTAGAGTAGTGGGCTAAAAATAACTTTTGCATAAAAAAATACCCGATGTCATCACTAATATATATGTTTAACCTTGGTTTTATAGTAGGTGACTATGACGCTGATATGTTAGTACTTTAGACAGAAATTAAAAAAGTGACTACACTGGGGATCGAACCCGGGACCTTGGCTTTCCGGGCCATGCTCTTACCAACTGAGCTATGCAGCCACCAATTTAATTCTGTCTAATTCTTGGTCTGGTTATACATTGTTAATAACGTGTGTAGAGCAGATTGCACTGCCTATTAGACTACATACGAAATTAACTGGAGAAATACAAACCATTTCTGTAACCCTAGAGTTGGGATATTTGATGTTGAACCTTGGTTTTATAGTAGGCGACTATGACGAGCTGATATGTTAGTACTTTAGACAGAAATTAAAAAAGTGACTACACCGGGGATCAAACCTGGGACCTTCGCTTTCCGGGCCATGCTCTTACCAACTGAGCTATGCAGACACCAATTTAATTGTCTTATTCTTAGTCTGTTTTATACATTGTTTCCAACGTGTGTGGAGCAGATTGGACTGCCTTTTATACTACATGTACGAAATTAACTGGAGAAATACAAACCACCTCTATAGGCCTAACCCTAGTAGAGTTGGCTAACCGGGTTCAATCCCCGGTGTAGTTACTTTTGTAATTTCTGTATGTAGCCTATGTATATATATATATATATATATATATATATATATATATATATATATATATATATATATATATATATATATGTTTTACCTTGGCTTTATAGTAGGCGACTATGACGCTGTTATGTTGGTACTTTAGACAGAAATTAAAAAAGGATTTCTATCTAAAGTACCAACATAACAGCGTCATAGTCGCCTACTATAAAGCCAAGGTAAAACATCATATTTCCCAACTCTAGGGTTACAGAGATGGTTTGTATTTCTCCAAGTCAATTTCGTATGTAGTCTAATAGGCAGTGCAATCTGCTATACACACGTTATTAACAATGTACAAAACAGACCAAAAATTAGATAGTTTTAAATTGGTGGCCGCATAGCTCAGTTGGTAAGAGCATAGCCCGGTAAGCTAAGGTCCCGGGTTCAAACCCCGGTGTAGTCACTTTTTTAATTTCTATCTAAAGTAGCCAATATATATATATATATATATATGTTTAACCTTGGTTTTATAGTAGGTGACTATGACGCTGATATGTTAGTACTTTAGACAGAAATTAAAAAAGTGACTACACCGGGGATCGAACCCGGGACCTTGGCTTTCCGGGCCATGCTCTTACCAACTGAGCTATGCAGCCACCAATTTAATTCTGTCTAATTCTTGGTCTGTTTATACATTGTTAATAACGTGTGTAGAGCAGATTGCACTGCCTATTAGACTACATACGAAATTAACTGGAGAAATACAAACCATCTCTGTAACCCTAGAGTTGGGATATTTGATGTTTAACCTTGGTTTTAAAGTAGGCGACTATGACGAGCTGATATGTTAGTACTTTAAACAGAAATTAAAAAAGTGACTACACCGGGGATCGAACCTGGGACCTTCGCTTTCCGGGCCATGCTCTTACCAACTGAGCTATGCAGCCACCAATTGAATTCTGTCTAGCCTAATTCTTGGTCTGTTAAATTTATTTTAATTTCTGTCTAAAGTACCTACTAACTGTACTAACATATCAGCACACCTGTAATCACTTTTTTAATTTCTGTCCAAAGTACTAACATATCAACGTCATAGTCGCCTACTATAAAACCAAAGTTAAACATCATATAGGCCTATCCTCCCAACTCGGGTTAAAAGAGACGGTTTATAATAATAATTCTCCAGTTAAATTTGTATGTAGTTTAAAAGGCAGTCTAATCTGCCCTACACACATTATTAACATTGTACAAAACAGACCAAAAATTAGACAGTTTTAAATTGGTGGCCGCATAGCTCAGTTGGTAAGAGCTAAGGTCCCCGGTGTAGTAACTTTTTTAATTTCTGTCTAAAGTACCTACTAACATATCAACGTCATAGTCGCCTACTATAAAACAAAGTTAAACATGTTAGTACTTTAGGCAGAAATTACAAAAGTGACTACACCGGGGGATCGAACCCGGGACCTTGGCTTTCCGGGCCATGCTCTTACCAACTGAGCTATGCAGTCACCAATTTAATTCTGTCTAATTCTTGGTCTGTTTATACATTGTTTCTGTCTAAAGTACTAACATATATAATATATATGTTGTCTTTGTAAGGCGGTTTTGTTTGTTTATATTTTGATACCATGTCTTCTTGAAAATGAAAGCCTAGTCTTTTGAAACGATGAAGTTTTAATTAAATATTTGTTTGCCTACAATTAAATATATATACCGGTACATGTAAGGTTAGTTTTTATTTTGCCCTAAAACAGTGAAAGTTTCAAAGATATTTATTTTACTATACCTGCCTAGTACCTAGGCCCATAAATGTTTTGTCATACACCATGTTTCAATGTTAAAGACAATTAATTACATTAAAATGTTATAACTAGGCCTACATGTGCGGTGGTGTAGATGTCACAATTAGGCCTTAAGGATTTTAGGCATTCCATAACACTTCAATGCAGGATGGTGCCACAAGCCCAAAAATACAGAAGGGATGGTAATCCTAATCCCACCAAGAAGAACACTTGTTTCTAGGGCTACCTAATACATAGGCCTGCCTATTCAATTTTCAAAGAAATATCTTACCTTCAAATTTATTATTTGTCCATAGATTAACCATCCCATTCCAAACACTGCTGTACAATGGTTTAGGCTTTGTACTTAGTTCTGCAAAATAAAATGCAAATCATGGAAATTAATTGTTGATGTTGAGTAATTGTTGATTGGATGAGCGAAGCAAAGATTCCATTTCACTACACTGGAGAAAAAAATCCTTTTTTTTTTTGTTTTTTCTGTTTGTATTATTGTGTGTTTGTTAACACGATTCCGTCTAAACCGACACTCCAATTACGATGAAATTTTATGGTGGCCTTCGAAATCTCTGAACTTAGAACTGCCACGTTTTTTAGCGCAATCGGAAAATTACTTATTTATTTATTTATTTAACGTCTATCCTATTCAGTTATAAAAACTGATTTACAAAGGAGGACAACTAAATAAATCTAATTACATAGATGCAGACACAACAATGAACTTTGAAATAGTAATATTACAACAATGCATTAAATACTCAACAAATTTGATAACAAATAAAAAGGATATTAAATGCAATTTATGAATGAATCGAATAATATATAAAAAGGGGGGTGGGGAATGAAAAGAATTGTATTATTGTAATCCTTCTCATTAAAATCGCAACTTTACGATTTTTTTCGATTTAAAAAAAATTTCATCTGCTTATAACACCTTACATGCTTTATTCGATTTTAATGGTTTTTTCACAGAATCTGAATTTTATGAATTTAGGTACGTATTAGTGTGAAATTTGAGCGCAATCGAAAAACTATTTCTCATTAAAATCAAAATTTTACATTTTTTTTCTTTTTTAAAACAATTCTTCGACTTATAACACCTACATGCTTTATCCTATTGTAGGCCTAATGATTTTTTCACAGAACATTAATTTTATGAATTAATATATTCGTGTAAAATTTGTGCGCAATCGAATAATTATTTCTTATGAAAATTTCAATGTTACGGTTTTTTCCCTATTAAATTACGATTAACTAAAAAAATTAAAAATTTTAGTTAATTTTTTATTTAATTTAATTTAATTTTAAAAAAAATCTTCAACTTAGTAATGATTTTTTCACAGAACAACAGAAAATCCGCATAACACATGGCAGCTCAATGCACCAATTACGCTCATCCAAAACCGCGGTGGGACTTAAGCGTTTTCCTAGTTAACCACCATCAAACATCTAGAAAAGAGGACTAGACTAGGTCCACTAACAAATAAATTGATAAAGTAGTGAGTAGGATAGCAACAAATTACAGTAACTGAGTTTGGGTGTACCAAAGCCATGTGATCAATTTTTCTTTTTCTTTTCTTTTCATTTTCCACCCTTTTTTATATTTGATTCATTCATTAAATGCATATAATATAATTTTTATTTGTTACCAAAATTGTTGTGTTTAATGCATTGTTCTTGTAATGCTACTATTTCAAATATTTACGAAAATGTAGTTTATTGTTGTTTCTGCATCTATGTAATTAGATTTATTTAGTTGTCCTCCTTTGTAAATCAGTTTTTATAACTAAATAGGATAGATGTTAAATAAATAATAAATAAAATAAATAATTAAACAAGTACCGGTCGGTAGGCCTACCTATGTTACACGATCAATATCAAACAATCATATTCCACCACACAGCCCCTCTCTCTCTCTATGTAAAAGGACCTTTCTACCTCTGCCTGTCAAATTTACCGATGTTAATTTAAATTTTTTATTAAAGAGAACGTCTAAGATGGTTTGGACATGATGAAAAGGATGGGCAGAGAGAGGATTCCAAGACGAGAATTTGAAGCGGCAGAGGAGGGGAAAAGAAGAGTAGGAAGGCCCAGAGAGAAATGGGAAAGATTAATTTAAGAAGACGTTGGAAAACGGGATGAAGTGTGGGAGCATGTGGCAAGAGTAAAGCTGTGAGAGGACAGAAGAGAGTGGAGTAGGTAAATGGTGGAGAGGAAGGAGTTACCACAGATGATGTGGAAGAAACACTGAGTCTGGCAAGCTTAGTATCTACAGTTTCATGCCCGCCTAGATAATGGTGAAAAAGAAAAACCACCACTCAACCCGACATAGTTGGAACTGAGTTATGATGATTATTATTTATTAACTTCCCAAAGAAATTGAAAACCTCCAGGCCATCCCCCCCCCCCCCCTGTTGATCAAGTGACTGGCTCGCAAGTGCAGTTAGTTTTAGGAATAATTTATATTTTGTATCGTATTTTAATTGCAATGTTATTTTTAATATTGGAACATTTCTTGTATTATACATGCTGGAAATGATGTTGTTGATGTTAGTAAGGGAATAAAAAAAAGGATGATCATTGATCATAGGGGGAGCTCAGTGTTGTTTTTCTATCAGAATTTGCAGTAGGCCTATCTAACAAATAAAGTAGATACAATGAAGCAGAGTTACTTTCTAGCTAGAGCAAAGCCTGATATTGTTTAAATAAATAAATAAATAAAATAAATTCGCATTTAGAGTCTACCCACTCAGTCATATAACTGATTTTCAGTGGGGGACAGTAAACCAAAGCGACCAAGCCAACCCTGTAGGCCCCGACGCAATCGACGAGTGAGCAATAGCCGATAACCAACCAAAGATCAATATTTTTCTTTTTTAATAAGAAATATAGCAATCAGTGGTATGACAGTGCGAACACCCGCGGTTCAACACCAGAATCGACAAGGCTGATTCAGAACAACTTTGAATAGGCCTATATTATGTGCCTCATTGCTAGGACGGCTCCAAAGTCACCCTTTACAAATTCCTAAGCCAAGAATTGATGGACTTCAGTCCAATTCAGAAGTTAAAAAACTTCCGACATTAACGGGAATCGAACCCGGGACCTTCTGCATTGGAAGCAGAGACGCTAACCACAAGACCAACGAGAAGGAGCTTAGTCAGAGCCGAGTGAGTCAGAAGCTAGTAGTCTAGTGCTGCACATGCAACTCTAATAGTTCAAGGTAGTAGGCCTACCTCATGAATGCATTGTAGGTAGGTAACTATGTAGGAAACTTAAAAAAATGTATTTTATTTCTAAAAAGTATTTTCCAAACTACAAAGATACTTGAATATGGAATATTTGAAAAACAAAATACAGATCTAGGCCTACATCCATTACGTGTATTTGAAATAAAAAATAGGAATGAAGGCCTATTTCAATTTCAAATATGTTCGTCTTTGAAAATAAAAATACATGTATTTCAATACCTACTGGCCTAGACCCCTTGATATAACGCGCCACCTCATTGCAAATTCGAGTCCGCCACCCCTTTTCATAGAAAAAAGCCCTGCACCCCTACATCCTCTATTAGGTCCAGTCATCTTGTGCACAGAAAGCTTTTGACCATCAAAACCTGCATTTTTTCCCTGAAAGATTTAGACAAGCATAATATAAGGCCTATTTGTATTTTATGTACGTAAATATAAGGTGCAGGTATAATTAAAAATACTAGGCCGCTTCGTGGACGCTTTTTTTAGTTGCGTTGATGGATGAGCTTTTTTGTCAGTTTTTAGTTTGCGTGGGATCTCTTTACTGTTGCAAGTGCTTTTTTAATGCCTTGTAGGCCTAGGTGATTGTTGTCAAGTTTCTATTGTTATCTTGTTAATTGTTATTATATACCTCAAAAAACTCATATTAAAACCTTTATTTCTATAGATTCTGTCTAACTTTTTGCGACTTTTTCTTTCACAAGGCAATACATCACCATTACCTTAATGTCCATGTGAAATATAAACTTGTACCCCCACCCGTTTGGTCAGAATCGGCCCAAATATCAAAAAAAAAAATGCATTAAAAAATAAAAATTGAAAAAATCGTAAAAGTACGATATTCATGAGAAATATTTCTTCGATTGCACCCAAAAATTTGGCAGGTCTAAGTTAGAGATTTCGAAAGTCCCCTCCAATTTTCATCAAGATCGCAATGCCGTTTGCCCGGTAGAGCGCGAACAAACAGACAAAAAAAAACAAAAAACATTGGAGCTAAATTTTTTGAGGGATTAGTGAAAATTGAAGTCTTCGCTTCGCTCATCCAATCAAGTTCAAAAAGTGGGTTGCCGATAGAAATGTGAAACCATTTGTTTTGTCAAAAGTATTTCACAAACTTCTTAAAATTTGAGTAGGCCTACGTAGGTGTCAAAATAGGGGTGCGGCCATTGGAGCCTACTTAATGGAGGCCACAGGCCTAATCGAGTTAATACAGGAAGTTTGGACGAGTCAGAATCAAAAATAATCTTCAACTGGCTAGCTATCCTTGTCCACATTTTTTATGTAAAGTTGTCTAACATTTTATTTATTTATTGAACATTCATACCATTATGCATAGCAAGAGGTTGTGAATATTCACATAGCCATCTTCAGTTCCAATTGCCAGCAAGTAGTTGTAGTCTTCCTGGGTGCAGAACTTGGAGGCAAGAATGGATGTATTTTGGCGTAGTAGCGACTACATTGTAGCCTTTAAATGCTCTTAATTCATATCAGCAAAACTGGTGCACAAGTCGCAACTGAAACAAAAACCATTATGGTAGGGAACTTGGGGTAAAAAGAACTTAATTTGTTCCTTTAGCTTATGATCTAAATTTGATCTGTATCTGCTGGACCTGCATATAAATCCAGCCATTTATTCTGAACAACCACGGACAACCATCATCACTTCACACTTATAGTAGGCCTAATTATTGAACTGAACGAAACTTAAGCGTCTTATACCAAAATCTACCACAAAATGGTTGGAATCGCGCAAAGTACGATATGCATTTAAAACATATAGGCCCAAACTTTAGGCCCTATAGAGAAAAATAATTAATCACAATCTGTTAAAAAGATAAAATTATGTTTTGTTTTTTATTTTTTTGGTTGATTGATGCATGGGACAACTTCCGCTAGGGCTTTTTGCTAATTTTTAAGTTTCAATGAATAAAGTATGTACAATAGAGGGAATATTCACTTACTATTTTAATTTTTTTTTTAAATTATTATTTTATTAATTATTTATAAAGACCTAACACTTATACAAGTCTATGCACCACAAGTGGATGCAGTAAGTAGAAAAACACGCATTTGAACGAGATTTGGGAAAAGTCGCATTGAAAATATAACATCATATTATGGAGATTTCAATGCGAACATTGGAAGCGATAGGAAGGGATACGAAGATGTAAGGGCCCACATGGTTAAGGAAGGAAGAACAGAGAAGGAAAGAAACTCCTGGAAGTATGTCGGAGACATGGTTTGAAGGTAGGAATAGCTGGTATAGAAGAGAGAAAGTCAGAAGATCGCAAGATATAGCTGGAATGGTGAACAAAAACAGTCATAGATTATATACTATGATGGGGAACTAAAACCGGATCGAAGGGAAGAGAAAGTTTACCGAGGTGTCCGTGGATAGCGACTACAGACTAGTAGTGGCCGAATTTAAGAACTAAGGAAGTAAAGAAGTCCCACAATCAAGAAAAGAGTACGGGTGCAGAAACTTAAGGATAAGGATGTGGCTGGAGAATATAAGTGTTGGTCACTAGAGAAATTCCCAAAACTGAAATAGAAGGGGTTGAAGAAGAGTGGAGTGCCTTTAAAAAGAGTCTTGTTCAAGCGCAGAACTGGTATTTTGGTAGGACAAATGGAAAGAGAAGGTAAAAAGAAACACCAGGGTGGAAAAATATGACAAAAGAACTACTGCAAGAAGAATAACGCATTCAGAAATTTGGGTACTATAAGTTAACCCACAGGAGTCTAGGGACGAGTACAACAAATGTAAAAGAGATGCACAGGCAGTGGTCAAGAAGAACGTCGAAAATGTTTTCTTGGCTGGATAGAAGAAATGAGAGAGGATGTGCATGGTAACAAGAAGATGCTGTATGCATAATGAAGAAATGAAAAAAGAAAAGGTTGATAGCCACAACTTGGTTAAAAAAAATGGTGAAGTTGTGACAGATTATAAAATGAAGAGAAAAATGTGGAAGACGTACTTTGAAACCCTTCTAAACCCTGATATCAACCAACAACAGATAAAAACACCTGAGGTAGTATATAAGAAAGATCTGGTGATGAGGATGAAAAAGGGAAAACGGTCCGTTTTTGGGGCTGTCTACATTATTATTCCAGAACTCGGATGCTTTTCAGTCACAAGCAGAATATAAAGCACAATATGGCAACATGGCAGTAGCCAGTCTTTCAAAACATAGAGATAGATATGTTCAAATGACGCGCACAATGTAACACCTGTAACGGCAAGGGTATCACGTGGTCGGGTGGGTAGCCGGCTGGCCGGCGGGTCGTATGTATTTTGTTTTTTGTTCATTCTTGTCGGTTCTTTGGTTTTTTATTCATCAGTCTCGTCACTCGCATCACGCTTCAACCAGGAGGTTCTGTAAGGCCTTCTTGCGACTTGCTATTGTGTTTTAGTCGACGAAGTAAATGTGAACATTGATTAAAGAAAGACTTCTTTAATCAAAGGTGTGAAAATGAGTGAACCACTTATAAAGAAGAAATTAGGCCTAATGTGTGTGTATTTAAAGAAATGGGAGGGAAAAGCCTCTAAAAGTAAAAAACTAAAAACTAGTAAATGTCACTATTTGCAATGTTAGAAATCAAAAAAATTCTGGGGCTATGCGCCCCAGACCCACAGTAGCTGGGGGGGATTCCCCCCAGACCCCCCCATTGTACCAAGATAGGTACTTTTCCCACCACAAAAAAAAAAAACAATCCCGTAATGTTATTTCCAAAGTTGGTAACCCTAATATTAACTCCCCACAAATTAGCATGTTAGCTTTTTCTTTACATAATTTCTTAAATTTAAATTTTTTAAATAGCTTTTAAAATAGCTTTTTTAATTTTTGCTACTTCCGGGGAACGATTAACAGTTACCGTACAAAGACCAAGAAATAAAGATGTTATTAATAATTTAGGGCCTAATAGCACAATTTCTAATAGCTTTTTCTATTGACATATCTTGAATCGTATTTGATTTATAAATAAGATTTTTTAGATTTTCTAGTATAATGCATTCTCCACCCCCTCTAGCATTCCTTCTGGAAAAAAGTGACACTAATTGAAAGTCTTTATAATAATAATGTTTCTTGTTCTGGGAAAAAACCCGTGCTCGCTCAACAAAGAATGTCTATTATTTCTGTTAATGAGCCCATGAAGAGCTCAATTTGCTCAGTTTTATTACACAGGCTACGCACATTTTGATGATAGATATTCTTAACCAGTCCTACATCTTTGTCAGATTCAATAAGCCTACTCTTAGTTGATCTTATTTTGTTCAGGTTTTGGCAGTTTGTTTCTGGTTTGGTCGAAAAGGGACTGCTAGAGGCCAGCATAGAATTGTGATGAAAATCACCATTGGATCAAAAAGCATGTTTGTAGAAAAAGTTTCAGTCATTGACTTTTAACCTGTCACAACTGCATATCAGTTTTTTTTCAAAAGATTTTCAGCTGATTTCGTAGTGTTGTTTTTAAATCGAATTTGCAATAACAAGAAATGAAATCCTAAAGTAGATAGGTACCGTACCGGTAAAAAAAAAACTAAACGGTAAACTAACTCAAAAACCTACTATTTATACCTAGGCCTAGGCCTCACTCATCTAACGACTTTGGTGTTTTCCTAGTTACCGTACCTATAGGGTAGGCCTAGCCAAAGGATTAAGACTACCTACACATGAAAGCCTAGGCCTACCTCTACCCACATTCAAGTTACAGTTGTAGGTAGGGTTGCCAACCGTCCGGAATTTTCTCAGGACAGTCCTGATTTTGATGCCTTTGTCCGAAAAGAGGAATTGCCTCATTCCGACGGCACTTTGTCCGAATTTGTGAAAAAGTCATATTTGTACTAAAATTTTATTGAATTTTAGAGTATTGCAGTGAATTAGTGTTTTTCTCTCTAAAGTTGGTACATCAGTTGGTTTTTGGGAATTTGGAATAAAAGTTAGTTTCTTTCATGTAGCCGCCTTTCCGTAGTCCTACTCCTAGCTATCGTACTCGTGACTGCCCTGTCCCACTAACCCCTACCCAACCCCTTTGTATTGTATGCGCACTTGGCAAGGCGCAGGCGCTACTTGAACTCCGCCGGCCAAGGCCACGTAAATCAATAGGGAAACCCCCAATTTGAACGGGGGGAAGCGAGTTCAGTGCATTGGAATAGAATGTTCCCATAAGAATAGCATTGGGGAATTTTTAAAAAAGCTTGTATCTTTTGAACGAGAAGTATTTAAGAAATACATTCACATTACGTTAATCACCATTCTTTTCTTGCACTTTGATGTATTTAATTTATAAAAGTCGCAATAGAATTTGAATAAACGTTTTTGGAAACACATGTATGTTTCGCGTTTTGGAGCAATTCATAGAAAGAGACGCACGGTAGAAAAAAGAGAGAAACCAACGCATGCGCACGGCCGACTAGCGGGAGCCGCTTTGCACGTACACCATCCAAGTGCACGGCGAACTCGCTGTCCGACATGTTCGTTTTTTTCGATTCACAGCCAATCACGGAGGATCGGCGCGCGACGCAGATGAAAAAAGCAAACATCTTCTTGTTAAACTCGAACTCATTTAATTCTTAACATGGTATTAATATTCTACATATGTGATAGTTGAAGAAAAAAAGGGGTTTAAAGACGTAGTGTGAAAAGATATTTCTTAAATACTTCTCGTTCAAAGATACAAGCGTTTTTTTGCCCAATGCTATTCTAATGGGGACATTCTCTTCTAAGCACTGAACTCGCTTCCCGCGTTAGACTTGTGGTTCCCTATCAGCACTGGCGCGCAAGCAGAAACATGAGATTTCAGTTTAGTTTTAGTCCGTTTGTTTAGCGACCGTGGCCAGACGTGTCGGCACTTAACGTAGAGTGAGCGATTTTCCTGTGTTTTCTGTCGGATTGTTGCATCTTGAAATGGAACTGGTAGGCAATTCGCCTCCCAAAAAGAAGAGTTAAAACTTGGATATATCCAAGTCATTGAATCTTTAAATTACGTATCCGGCTGTTTTGAAGGTTAAAAGGGTCCAAAAAAATTTTTGCCTGCGGCGGCTGGGGCTTTGCCCCAGACCCCTTGTGTGCCCACTAAAATTGGAGCTTTGTCCGGAATTTTAGTTGACCCAAGTTGGTAACCCTAGTTGTAGGTAGGCCTACTTCTGGGTACTCTTTCAGATGGAGTGCCCAACTTTTCAACACTGTTTTTTTTTCCATTAAAAACAATTCAACCTTTAGCCTAACGTCGCTATTTCAAACGAAAGTACTTTTCCTTTGAAAGTGTTTTATATTGAAATTAGCAACGTTAGGCCCTAAAGGTTTTAGAGGTGGAGTATTTTAGTGAAAAAGGTTAGTAGGCCTAGGCCTACTGTCCGCCATGTTGGCGTAGTGTTGAAAAGTTGGGGCACTCCATCCGAAAGAGTACCTAGGCTACTTCTGTAGGTAGGCCTAGGCTAGCGCCGCCGTATCCAGGGTTGCCAGATATATGAGCGCTGATGTCGCCGCGGCAACTTTTGAAGTCGCCCAAATGTCGCCCAGTCTGGCGCGGCGGCCCAAATGGGGGGGGTCTGGGGGGGAACGCCCCAGAATTGCCCCGCAGGGCGTTTTTTTTTCATGTTTTTTAAAAGGTGTATTTTTGACTCTACCGGTACGGAAATATTGGAGAATTTGAGGGAGTATATTTATGGGTAAATTTACTAGGCACAATAGATTAAATTAAAGATGAAAAACTCTATAATCAAAACAAAAGTAAAATATATGCTGTACCCACGTGCTGAAACGATAATCTTGTAAAATCGGAGCCACTAAAATGATAAACAACACCATCAACAGTGCGACACAACTTCACGTACGCGCACGTGCGGTCAAAAAACAACTGAGCTTCTGTATGAAAGATCTATATGCTTGGCCTTCCTGCCTCACACACACCTTCTCGACATTCCACCCCTATTGTCTTGTATCCTGATGTGACATTTAACCAAACAAAACGCCGCGGGCCGGGCAAAATGTAGTTGGTTAATGAGTACGGTATTCTGTATGACTTACCTAATATTTAAATTACAAAATACTATTTATCAATGGAATAATTTCTGATAAACATTACTTGTGTTTAAAGCAAGCTGTAGATTGAGAAATTTTTGGAAAGTTTGGATTTTCGTGAAGTAGCCCATTTCGGCGACAGGCGACTTCCGAAATATTTTGGTCGCTAAAAACATTGCTTGGTCGCCCAAACGGCGACAAATCGCCCAATGTGGCAACACTGGCCGTATCTAGGCCTAGGGCCAGCGGTATGGCCTAGAACTAGACTAGTAGGACTATGGCTAGGCCAAAAATGGGCCCTAGTAGAGGTATAGGCCTAGGCCCTCAATGTAGGCCTAACTAGGTAGGCCTAGGCCTACCCTAGCCCTAGTGGCACTTCTGTACTTGGCGGGTCCCAACATTTTTTTTTCAATGAAAACATAGACTACGTATTACAGGACGTCCAAAGCGGTTTGTTCAAAACGCTTTGAAAGGAATCGGTTTGAAATACGCACCGTATATCAAACAACCAAAACTGATTTCTAGTTTCAAAGTGGATCCAACATGGCTGCACTACAGGCCAGCCATAACCTTTTCGTCTTAGAATTAATAATTATCTTCTACTAGCTTTGACGTCGCAAGGTTGAGAATTCAAAGGAAGTGAGCGAAAACGGGAAGCCTTTACGACAATGCTTGAAAAACAAACAACAGACCACAGGAGGTGGCGAGATGACGTGGGCGTGGCGTACGGAACCGCTTTGAAGTGTATATCAGGTTCAAGCCTTCGGTTCGAATACTCCAACTCGCTTCCCTAAAGTGAATTGGATCGGAATCGCTTTGGGTCAAATTCGATATGTATATCAGACTCGGCAATCGTTTTGAACCAAAGTGCTTTCGTTTAATGCGAATTAAACGTGCTGTAATACGTAGTCATAGGCCTATGCACCCGAAATCCTTTCCGTTAAAAAAACTACTTTTGTAAGGTTAGCCGAACTTTCCGCTGGCCACAGTGCGCCGCGCTAGGCCTAGTATATTTTTGAAAAGAGCGCACCCGAAATCCTTTCCGTTAGTGTATAAAAGTTGGGACCCGCCAAGTACATGTAAGCCCTAGCCTACAGCTACAACTAGAGGCCTACGTTCGTAGCGCCCTAGCCTAGCGCGCTACGAACGAACTAGTGTAGGGTACAGACAGGCTTATTACTTACAATTTCCTAACGAAATAAAATGAGGCAGTCATTTTATCTCCGGATTTAAACAATAATATAATAAATCTCAGAGTTAAGGCCTCCGGTGGACTAGGCCTAGGCTACCTAGCCCAGGCGGGTCCTGCTATTACAAAGTAGGCTTAGCCCTAGGCCTTCAGAAGCTTTTGATCCAGGATTAAAAGAGTGAGGTTAGGGCTATATTAGGTAGGGGCTCCTTGGCCTAGCCTAGTGCGCTACGAACGAACTAGTGTACAGACAGGCTTATTACTTACAATTTCCTTGTTCACGTAACGAAATAAAATGAGGCAGAGTCATTTTATCTCCGGATTTAAACAATAATATAAGAAATATCAGAGTTAAGGCCTGCGGTGGACTAGGCAGTAGGCAAGGCTCAAAGGCGGGAAATAATATGACAGCTGGACAGCTGCTGCGAGTACGAGCGCCGAGCGACTGATCGAGAGATTAGAAAGACCGAGCTAAAGTTCGACCTATCGATTAAGAAAAACCCACACTGTTTAAAATAACGTTGATGGATGAGCAGCATTGAGCCCGGAGCTGTTTGGAAACTGTCTGAACCTTAGAGCCGGCTGTAAGGTCTGAACAAGAAAATGGTCGTTCAGCTGAATTTTTATAAACCTTTTTTAAGTGTTCGGGTGGTGTTCATCTCTCTCCAGACACCTGTTCTAGAACAATATATTCACAGGGGTAGGGGTATACCACCATGGGTAGGGGTATACAACAGTAGGCCTATCGTATACTTCGCTCACATCTATTCCCACATTACATGCACAATAATCCTGTCAAATAAGATCTGATATCGACGTTTAGAGGAAAAAATTGCGATGTCGCTGAATTTTTGCAGAGACCTTCCTTAAATGATACCAATGAACATCCTAAAACTCCCCTACAATCGGACTGGAGCTTCGGCCGCCATATTGGAAAATGGCGACCAAAAAGTGTTGGTTATCAAATATCTCCATATTGGTTGGAGATAGACAAAATGTTTCAATGGCAAAAATATTCCCCATTCTATTCCCTAAAAAAAAAGGTGTTTTCTATAGTTTGGTAGGGGCAAAGGTTACGTCACAAAGTCGTGGTTTATATGTTGCTCGTTGGAGTACCAGCTAATTTCCTAATTTTCACGACCAGCATCAAACAATGCCAGGTAAATCCGTAAGAAATCGATTGAAATACAAAAGGACTTTTGTACGGGGTTCATGAAAGCTTCCATTAGTATTTTAAAAAAATCAGGTCTGCGAAATCGGATTTTGCATTTACCCGGAATTTGGGTTTTTCCATTGTTGGCATTTCCTAAAAAAATGCCATATTTGACTGTCCATTATTAAGCACTAAATAGCATTGGAGGAAAAATTCTTTCTACGCACATTGAAATGACTTAAATAATGATCCAATTACAACCAAAGTTTAAATCCAATATGGCTGCTAATTCCTAATATTCACAATATGAATACTGTTTTCGTGCTATTTTTACACTCTTTTGACATAATTCACTTTGATGTTGAGGATATTAGGAATTAGCAGCCATATTGGATTTAAACTTTGGTTGTAATCGGATCATTATTTAAGTCATTTCAGTGTGCATAGAAAGAATTTTTCCTCCAAAGCTATTTTGTGTAATGGACAGTCAAATACGGCTTTTTTGAGGAAATGCCAACAATGGAAAAACCCAAATTCCGGGTAAATGCAAAATCCGATTTCGCAGACCTGATTTTAAAAAATACTAATGGAAGCTTTCATGAACCCCGTACAAAAGTCCTTTTGTATTTCAATCGATTTCTTACGGATTTACCGGGCATTGTTTGATGCCGGTCGTGAAAATTAGGAAATTATCTGGTACTCCAACGAGCAACATATAAACCACGATTTTGTGACGTAACCTTTGCCCCTACCAAAACTATAGAAGACACCTTTTTTTGTAGGGAATTGAATGGAGAATATTTTTTTCATTGAAACATTTTGTCTATCTCCAACCAACATGGAGATATATTCGATAACCAACACTTTTTGGCCGCCATTTTCCAATATGGCGGCCGAAGCTCCAGTCCGATTGTAGGGGAGTTTTAGTATGTTCATTAGTATCATTTAAGGAAGGTCTCTGCAAAAATTCAGCGACATCGCAATTTTTTCCTTCAAAAATTTTTATTTGACAGGATTACAATTGCTAGAAGACTTTTTATTCTGCAAAAGAAAGCTATACGAATATCATAGTTGGGGAGTAGCTTAACGAAAGTAACGCGTTATATTTTTAGTAACTTTTTGGTTGAGCGAAGCGAAGACTTCAATTTCACTGACCCCCCAAAAATTTAGCTCGGGTGTTTTTTTTTTCTGTTTGTTCGCTCTCTACCGGGCAAACGGCATATTATGCGATCTTGAACTTAGACTTGCCACGTTTCTGGGTACAATCGAAGAAATATTTCTCATGAATATCGTACTTTTACGATTTATTTCGATTTTTTGTGCGATATTTTCGTGCCATTTGGGCCAATTCTGACCAAACGGGTGGGGCTACAACGTTGACATTAAGGTTATGGTGACGTAGTACATTTTGAAAAAAAAAAGTTGAAAAAGTTAGCCAGAATCTATAGAAATAAAGCTTTTAATATAAGTTTTTTGATTTTGTGTGCGATATTTTCGTGCCATTTGGGCCAATTCTGACCAAACGGGTGGGGCTACAACGTTCATATTATACATGGACATTAAGGTTATGGTGATGTACAGGGTGCGAATTAACGGTCGACTTTGCAGAGGGGGGGATGGCTTAGAATAGTATTTTCGTTGGCAAACCGGGGTCTGGGGCGAAGCCCCAGCCGCCGGAGACGAAATTTTTTGGGGGTATTTTTGCCCTTGAGATGGTCTTAGATGCGATCTGAGGAAAATATTTAGGGGTATTATTGCTCTTAAGATGGCCTTAGAAGCGATCTGATGAAAATTTTTGGGTCATTATTGCCCTCGAGATGGCCTTAGAAGTATCCTGAGGAAAAATTTGGGGGTATTTTTGCCCTCAAGATGGTATTAGAAGCGATCTGAGGTATTATTTTGAAAGGAATATGTGTAAATTGACGCATTAGTTATAAACATTACGAGATAAAGTCACTTGATGTGTTATGAGATGAGATGGGAATCCAGAGGTGGGGATTTAGCCATCCCCGGCAGGGATACCTTTCAGTAAAACAGAGCCAGGGATGAAATTACCAGAGGGGGGGAAATCCCCCCCATCCCCCCCGTCAATTTGCACCCTGGTGATGTAGTACCTTTTGAAAGAAAAAGTTAAAAAAGTTAGCCAGAATTTATAGAAATAAAGCTTTTAATACAAATTTTTTTACGCTAAATAATACCAATTGACAAGAAACAATAGAAACTTGACAACAATCACCTACAATGCGTAGGCAGCAAAACAAAGCACTTGCAAAAGTAAAGATATCCCACGCAAACTAAAAACTTTAAAAAGCTCATCCTTCAACGCGGGGGACTTAAGCGTTTTCCTAGTAGGGTAACACGTTACTTTTACAAAATCGACAACTTTTTAATGTAACTGATTGTTATTTTCGGTAACTTTCAATAAACGTTCAGTTGAAAGTTACTTTTGTTTTGCAGCCTGTGTGTTTTGCAGCCATGCAGCCAGGATAGGCCTATATCTAGCCTCGTTTCCGAGAAAATCTCGTATCAGCTGTCCTGTAGGAACGGCCACCCCCGTCCTCCTACGTATTGTGGTAGGGCTAGGCATTTATTGACGGCCATCCTATTCTTAGCAATAGCATCATGTGCGGCAGCGAGATTGCTTATTTTGGTGAAATTTTTGTTTCAATTGCAAATTCGAAATCTGAGTTTCCTCAGCCTTAAGGGCGCATGTACGTAGGTTATACCTCAATAATATTCATCGTCATAAAGCGTTGTGCGTTCCATTGCTACAGCTACAGCTACATTGCAGTCTTCTGTTGGATTTATGTCAAGGAAGTCAACAGTTACAACAACTAGCAGTTTAGTAAAGGTTAGTTCTGTTGTCCCGGTGGCTCAATTGGTAGAGCTATGGCACGTTAAGCCGGAGGTTCTGGGTTCGAACCCCAGTCGGGTCGGGACAAACTTTTACGACAACTGCTATGAATCAATATTAAATAATAATAATAATAATAATTTTCCGTGGGAAGTCTGCCCAGGGTGCAATATTGTGAACGGATGTCCGAGGGCCAAAAATCCCCACGTCCCCTTTTCTTCTTGACATTCATTTATCTAGAAAAATACAAACAATGTGTTAATTATACCTAATTCATCGGTCTCTCTCTCTCCCAACCTCTCTCTCTCTTTCTCTTTCTAACTCTCTCTTGACTCTTCTCTCTCTTCCGTTTGTAAAGAACTTCTACTTCTCTTCTTTCTGTCTTATAATTTTGAAAATAAAAAGAACGAGCCATTTGGGAACCACGCAATCACAGTAATGGCCTACACTGTATAGAACACTTAGATAATACCGCTATAAAGTTGTTCATTTTAAAAAAATTTTAAGGCATTGCAGGGAACAATCTAAGTCAACAGTCTCCTTATCTTCCGCCCCCGGAGGCCTAAACATAACGGCTGCCTTCTGCACTCTCAGCGTGGATGGTAAAACATTGCTTCTTGGCTTGCCAGACTTTCTACTAGCGTCTGTGAACAATTTCCGGTTAAAAGAACTATTCGGTTGCAGAAAAAATATCGCACGAGAAATGTGTGTGTGGTGTGCGTCAGTTGAGCAACACAATCAGTGTTTTGTTCGCAGTTCGAACAGAAAATACTTTTTGTTTGGTCGCCTTTTGTCGCCTATCTCGTATAGTCCATATTGTGCTACAAATTGAAACTTTATTTTCACAGCCAACAATTTTCAGTGATGTGAAAAGTTAAAATTCGTTTAACGACGACTGAAGAATTTGTAAAAATGATTTAAATAGGTTGAGGTTAAGTTAAGACGCAGTCCCAAGGTCCACTAAAATATTTCCTAGCAGTGTTTTGGAGGACCTTGGGCAAGCAAAAGCTGTACATATAGGTTGAGGTTCTATGTTTTACATTTCAAACCGTGACGAGTAATTTAGTTTAATTTAAAATTTCTTAAAATTATATTTGTATGCTATCGTTGTGTTAACATTTAACATTAGCCTTACTAACTGATCTTATCTTATCTTCCTCTTAAATTTCTCTCTCTCTCTCTCTCTCTCTCTCGCTCTCTCTCATCGCAATTTTTTCACTGTTATGATGATAGTATGCCTCGTTCTTTCCCAAGGAACAACCGACTTGAAGGTTGAAGAAGGCTGTGGCTTAATAACGTCTCCTTAAGAAGGCAGTGGCTTAAGCGCTTCCACTCGAGAAAGTTGCACAAAATAAAACGGCAAATACGTTCTCTCTCGTCCTCTAAATCAGGGAGAGAGGAATGTACACGCTTTACCGTGGTATATACAAACTTTCTTTATTATGAAACGCAAGACCCTTAAAAACTTGGTTATATTTGATTAACTCCCTAGGTTTGTACCGCGCGTTGCAGACATGCTCGCTATGGCTAATTAGAGCTTGTTACCTAAGTTGTAACCGTCGGGTAAACAATCTTAGATTTAAGGAGATTACGCCGGAGCTTCTAGGGAGTACACGCTGTATAAATATTACATGGCGGGTCTGTGAAGAATGTCCCTCATTTAGGCCACGGGGTCTCGCGACTTGAATTACTTGTCGCCCCTTGGGGATTAAAGATGGGCTGCTCGCTAATTAATAATGTAGTTGTTGGAGGATATAACAACGGCGGGAGAGTGTTCGACTGAGCCGACCAGTGG